>PVJS01046752.1:0-15692 GCA_004027185.1 Glis glis
AGACAGAGACAGAGACAGAGCGAGAGCTGAGGCTGGCCGCGAACCCGGATCCTCCGGTCTCAGCCTCCCAAAGTACTGGGATTACAAGAGTGCGCCACCACGCCCGGCATATTAAAATTTTTTAATTAAAAATAAAAAGATTGCATGCATTTAAATTAAGCATAAATGAAATTTTAAAAATGCCTCATGGCTGGGGATGTAGCTCAGTGGTTGAGTGCTTCCCTAGCATGCACGAGGCCCTAGGTTCAATCCCCAGTACTGCAAAACAAGTACAAAAATTATGTTTCAAATAATACAATATAAGTAACAATTAGGAAGGCTGCCAAAGAATATAGACTGTCTCTACAAAAAGTTTTGTTCTCCATAGTCAAACAGAAGAAAGAATATTAGAATGTTACACAAAATACAAAGATATTTTTGAGATAGTAGTTCCAAGTTCCTTAGGAGTGCAATGTTGTATTTTGATTTATACTTCCTTTCAGATGATTGTATGTTATCTTTCCCAGAGCAACAACATTTCCCAAATTAGTCCTATGTGTGCAGAGTTCAAGGTTAAGCTACAACAAAACTTAAACACTGTGTTTCAGCTGAGATACTCCCAGCCTCTGCTTCCAGCTCAGGGAAGGGCTTTCCTGTGCTGTGTCTGTTCACTCCACAATGGCCAAGTACCAATGGTGGAGCGCCTACAGTACCACGATTACTGGGAGAGGACTGGGCTGGTGCTACAGTACCTTCACAGGACAGGCCATGGGAGGTGACTCCAGAAAGACTCTCTCTGCACACGTTGCAGAAGGTGGGGCGGGCATGGGAGCAGGCGTACCAGTTATGCATCCCTGAGAAATGTTCCACATTAAACTGGGCCACCTGGAAATGAGACATCAGAACAGATTTGCCAAACGAGAGAACAAAACTACAGATGTTGATCTCTTTGGAATGTATACACTGCAGTCATGATCAAAATTTCAAACCCATTGCTTTTTTTTTTGCAGGAGTTATATTTAACTTTATTTTTATATACTTTTATCGGTGCATTGTAGTCTCACATCATAATGTAGTTCATAGTGATAGTGACGTACCTGCACACAGGATTGGTGAGCTTCCCCCGACTCCCTTCCCAATGCCCCCTTCCCCATACATGACATTGAAATCAGCATTGGTACTCTCACATAGGTACACAGTGTCAATGGAAGTGATTCTTTCATTAATTCTCCCTCTATCCATTACTTTTAACACCAAAGCATTTTGCTTTAAGAAAAAAAATCTAGTTTAAACAAGTTGCTACACATACTTATTTTTGGACAATACAGCTTTAGCTCTTTAGTTAGCATTTACTCTCTAAAAACACGAGACAACAGAGAGATGCTCTCTTACCTCATAAGGTTCTCTAGTCTGAACAGACTTCAATGAGCTGATCCAATCCTCCATCTCCTTTCTGTTCTCAGCACACAGCATTAGTCTTCTGAATGGAGTGATTATCTAAAAGATATAATTCAATTGTTAATAACCAATAGAGACTATTGCACAACTCAGCATCTAACAAGACAGTCCCATTTCTGAGTCTTTATTTCCTTGATGGAGAAAATGCAAGTCTCCGTAACACAGATGAGTTTCGACCTCTGTGTGTGATACAACGTGCTCTAAGGAAGGAAAATCCCCAGGAGACTCTTCTTGTCTCTGATCCCATTGCTATTCTGGTTCAGGCTTTTTACTCCTTTTCTAGAGGCTGTGAACCCAAATAAACAATGCATTTTTATTTCACTAAATATATCTTTTTTTTTTTTTTTTGCGGTACCAGGGATTGAACCCAGGGGCGTTCTACCTCCGCGCTACACCCCTGGCCCTATTTTTTATACTTTATTTTGAAACCGGGTCTCATGAAGTTGCAGAGGGCCTCACTAAGTAGAGAGAGAGAGAGAGAGAAAGAGAGAGAGAGAGAGAGAGAAAGAGAGGAAGAGAGAGAGAGAGAGAGAGTGAGAGCTGAGGCTGGCCGCGAACCTGGATCCTCCGGTCTCCACCTCCCAAAGTACTGGGATTACAAAAGTGTGCCACCACGCCCGGCTCACCAAATATATCTTTAAAATATATTTTAAGTGTAGTTCAAAGTAACCCATAGTAAGCTTGGAACTAATACATAGTTTTCAACATGGAAAAAAATTTTTTTCGGTACTGGGGATTGAACCCAGGGGCATCCTTACCTCCTAGCTACACCCCCAGACCTATTTTTTTTAATTCTTTATTTTGAAACAGGGTCTCACTAAGTTGCTGAGGCTGGCCGCAAACCCAGATCCTCCTATCTCAGCCTCCCAAGTCCTGGGATTACAAGTGTGCATCACCACGTCTGACATGGAAAATATTTTTTTAAATTGAAAATCAAAGGAGGGGGGGAGGGACACCAAGAGCTGTGTGCATGTATGTTAACACCAAACTGATACTCACTGTAATGTGAGACTACAATGCACCAATAAAAACATATTTAAAAAAAGAATTGAATTCCAAAAGAAAAGAAAATCAAAGGAATGTAATATTGAGTGATTTCAGAATTGATTTACTATGAGCCGGGCGTGCTGGCACACACTTGTCATCCTGTACTTGGGAGGCTGAGACCCAAGGATCTGGGTTCACAGCCAGCCTCAGCTACTTAGTGAGGACCTCCGCAACTTAGTGAGACCCTGTTTCAAAATAAAGAATTAAAAATAGGGCTAGGGGCGCAGTTCAGTGGTAAAATGCCCCTGGGTACAATCCCCAGTACCGCCAAAAAAAAAAAAAGAATTGATTTACTATGCTATCAAGAAAATTCTGTTAATAGTCAAGTAATATCAAGTTTACATGTCACCCCCATTGCCTATTTGAATATGACTTATATGAAGGATTTCCCCCCTCATTGTGTAAAAATTTACTGTATTACTTTTCAGTCAGAGCAGGAAGGAAGAACTAACATAAAAATCCTTTAGTTGAGCTGGGTGTGGTGGCACATGTGTGTAATCCCAGTATTTGGGATGCTGAGACAGGACGATCACGGGTTTGAAGCCAGCCTCAACAATTTAGCGAAACTTTTAGCAAGTTAGCAAGACCTTGTTTCCAAATAAAAAATAAAATCGGTCTGGGGGTATAGCTCAGAGTTAGAATACCCCTGGGTTCAATCCCTAGCACTCCAAAATAAATAAATAAATAAATAAAGGCAAATTAATTAAGCCAGGCACTGTGGTGCATGATTGTAATCCCAGTACTTGGGAGGCTGAGATAGGAGGATCACAGGTTCAAGGATAGCCTCAGCAAGTAGCGAGACTCTCATCAACCTAGTGAGACCCTGTTTCAAAATAAAAAATAAAATAGGGCTGGAGGTGTAGCTCAGAGGTAGAATGCCCCTGGGTTCAATTCCCAGTAACACACACACACACACACACACACACACACACACACGTGCGTGCACACACATACACACACACACACAACCTTAAAGCAAGTAGAATAGAAACTTCTCAAGCTGTTATAGCACCAAAAGTACTTAAAAGTAAGATTCTGAACTGTTTTGAAAGAAGAAGCCCCTATGTACACGTGAATACAATATTCTGGCTGCAATCTTCAAGTTATTAAATCCCAAGCATTTACTACAAAGAAGGGACCATTTATGTACTTGCAGAACAAGAGCAAAGCAATACATTCCTACCTAGAAACGATTTCCAAATAATATATTATGGATTTATTCACATACCAAATATAAAATTTTCCCAGGTTTAAATCTCTTGTTCAAGTAATAAATCTAAATGTTGTACTGCATTATAGAGCTGACTTAACACATAACAAAAAATAAAAAATCATCTGAAAAGAGAAAAACGAGGAACCCTTTCCAAAAAGAGGACACGAGTGAGCGTGAATCACTACCACTGATCTCAGAAAGTCCGTGGTTCCAAACAACAGAGAAACCAGCCCAGTCTCAGCCACTCACCCGTCATCGCCTCCTCCTATGTCACTGGTTTAGGCTACACTGTCCTTCCTGAAGCACAGAAGCTTTTACCACAGCTGACAGGCACTCACTTAAATAACAGCCAGCCCAAAGTCACATGGCACAGGGCACCAACCGCTCAGCTTTGGGTCTGTTAATTGCATATGAAATCGAAGAGGACTTCACTTTTGCATTTTCTTCTGTTTTAAACGACCCTCTTTGGCTAAAGCTTATTAGCAGTTGGTCACTTCTCTTCCTGAATAAATAGTTAATGCAAAGAGCAATGGCTCCCTCATTACTTAGGAGCTAAATGGATGCTTTATTGCTTCAAAATGTTTTTCTAGGACAGCTCATCAAATGAGGCAGAGAGGTACCATTAAATCATAATATACTCCTGGCTCCGACGGCTGGCACAACATTCCAGAAATGTCAGCTTCACTGGACTCACGGAGGTTATGTGAATAAATATCACCTCTAGCATTTATTTTTTTGGTATACTATATGATGTAACTATAAAGATTTCCCCCGTTATGATTTTATCATGGGATAAGTATTATTCAGACAAATAAAATAGGCTTGCTATTTTATCCTTTGATTTTGTTCTTTGTTGAATTCTCAGTAAAGAATATGATGACTGATGGTTTTGACTGTCTTTAATACCTTTACGTTAAAAGTGTTTAAGAGCATCGTGAATGCAACAAAAAGGGGAGAACAAAGGATAGAGAATAGCATCTAATTTTTTCTTGGGGCTTTTGGAACTATACAAAGGCCTCAATTCTAAATGATTCCAGAAACACTATATAGCTTAGTTATGCATGTACCTTATACACTAATGAGGTTAAATGTGCAAATTTGCGATTTCTCCTTTTTAATAAAACTTGTTTTAAAATGAACAGTAACCAGCAAGTAGGGATCATGCACATTTTAAATCAAAAGTTGAGTTTCTCAAGGGCAAAAAGAAAGTAATTGTGATGTACAGGCCTTGTGACTAATCATGATTAAGAATCTACTGATAATAAAGTTACATTATAAGAAATCATTATGAAGAAGAAATCCTCCATAAATCAGACAATGCAAATATGCCTGGCTTTGTAGCTGCAGTGCCAAAAATACCTGAGTGAGCAGCCCACATTGTCCTGGCTAACTGAAGACAAGCCTGGCGTACCCAGCAAACCCATCTATCCCAGAATGGCCCCTTCCTTCCCAGGCCCCCCCCCTAGTCACCTTCCACACCCGGGTGGCAGGGAGACTTCATGACGAGTCCCCTCGTCACCACCTTTGTAGGAAAGAATCTGACAGTCACAGTTACTGACTGATGGACTCTGCTTATACCCCAACCGAACTTCATTATGCCACAGCAGTTTCTCATTCAAAAAAATTTATTTATTTATTTATTTTTTGCGGTACTGGGGATTGAACCCAGGGGCATTTTACCTCCGAGCTACACTCCAGCCCTATTTTTTTATTCTTTATTTTGAAACAGGGTCTTGCTAAGTTGCAGAGGCCTCACTAAGTAGCTGAGGCTGGCTGCGAACCCAGATCCTCTGGTCTCAGCCTCCCAAGTACTGGGATTACAAGCGTGTGCCACCACACCTGGCTCAAAAGTTTATATGTATATTTATATATATAATTTCGTAACATATAATTGCATTTTATAATTATTTTAAATATGTTTATAAAATTATTGTAATTATTTTATAAATATTCTAAAATTATTTCATAATATTATTATTTTATAAGTATTTTTATAATTATTTATAAATATTTGTTATTTTATATAAATATATATTATATATATATTATATATATCATCAGTTACTGGCTGATGGACTCTTATACGGTAACTGAACTCCATTATGCTATAGCAGTTTCTCATTCAAAAAAAGAAAAAAATATATATCGGGTGTGTGTGTGTGTGTGTGTGTGTGTGTGTTACTAGGGACTAAGCCCAGGGGTGCTCTACCTCTGAGCTACACCCCCATCCCTTTTAATTTCTTATTTTGAAACAAGGTCTTGTTAAGTTGCTGAGGGTCTTGCTAAGTTGCCAAGGCTAGCCTCCAACCTGTGATCCTTCTTTTTTTTTTTTTTTGCGGTACTGGGATTGAACCCAGGGGAATTCTACCTCCAAGCTACATCCCAGTCCTACTTTTTTATTCTTTATTTTGAAACCGGGTCTCACTAAGTTGCGGAGGGCCTCACTAAGTAGTTGAGGCTGGCCGCGAACCCAGATTCTCCGGTCTCAGCCCCCCAAGTACTGGGATTACAAGCGTGCGCCACCACACCCAGCAATCTGTGATCCTTCTGTTTCATTCTCTCAAGTGCTAGGATTACAGGCATGCACCACCAAGCCCAGCTCCTCGATCAAATTTTTATTAGAAAAATATATGAGGAAGAACAAACTCTGAACATTCTTTGACTCTTACTCTGGAAGTATATCTGATTCTACCTCTTTTCGGGGGGTGGGGTTACTAAGGATTAAACCCAGGGGCTACACCCCCAGCCCTTTTTTATTTTTAATTTTGAAACAGGATCTCACTTAGTTGCTCAGGGGCTCATTAAGTTCTGAGGCTGGCCTTGAACTTGCAATCCTCCTGCCTCAGCCTCCCAAGTACTAGGATTATAGACCTGGGCTAGTGCACCAAGCTTCCACCTCTTATTATGACAAGTGAGTAGGACAGGGAGGTGGAAAGCTAATTCCTTCACCTTATTGGGGTAGAGGGAGCTATTCCCCAGGGAAGACTGAACCTGTTGTGGGCCAAGTCCAGGAAGCATCCAGAACCAGGAATTATACTTTCTCAAAGGATCTGAAGCTTACTTATGCTAAAGTGTGACCTACCCCCTTGTCCTTATCTCTATCCCACCCTTCTCTTCCCATTACTCCAATATTCCCAAATAATTTTTTTCAGACACATCTAAACTTCAGGAATTAATACTTTTTTCAAACTCTGCCCCCCCTTCAGATCTTGGAACATACCTGTCTGTTCATCCCTTCTCGCATTGACTGAGCAGGCACTGAATGCCAGAGCCGGGGAAAGTCACATGGGCTCTGCCTTAAGAATCTATAAGGGGGACGAGAAAGAGGCCAAGGAGCCAGGTGTGGTGGCGCACACTTGTAATCCCAGTACTTGGGAGGCTGAGACAGGAGAATCACAGATTCGCAGCCAGCCTCAGCTATTTAGTGAGGCCTCTGCAACTTAGTGAGACCCTGTTTCAAAATAAAGAATAAAAAATAGGGCTGCGGGTGTAGCTCAGAGGTAGAATGTCCCTGGGTTCAATCCCCAGTGCCACAAAGAAAAAAAAAAGAGGCCAAGGATTTACTTGTCTGGATAACTGGTATATAAGACCCAGGTTCAAAAGAGGGACATCTAAATCAGTTTCCTACGTGGAACCTCAAATGATATACAAACTCTTCGTTAACAGAGATATTGCTTCCTTAGAGTTATTGGCCTATATGGTTAATCAAATGGCACTATTATGTATGTGCATATAATAATCAAAAACTTCTCAGTGAATCACGGAAATATAGAACACAGTCTGGCATTAAATATATAATTCTATAGAACAACAACATTGTAGTTAAGATATTCAATATATAAATATGTACAGGCAAAGAAAAAAGATACATATCCAAAAACTACACTATTTTTAGGGAAGGGATAACAGATCATTTTAAGTATAATTCTTTTGTTTCCTTGCAGTTTTTAAAGCAAATATGTAGTACTTCTGTAATAAAAAATTATTTTTTTGCTGACAGATAGGAGTTTAGAATTTAAAAATTTGTCTTGTTCCTAGGAGAAGTTTTCAAACTCTGCTGGAGAGTTTGTTTTTTCTTGTTTTTATTTTTTTTAATTCCAATGTCTATTTTGTGTGTGTGGAACTGGGGATTGAACCTGGTGGGTTCTACCTCTGAGCTACACCCCCCAGCCCTGTTTTATTGTTTTATTTTGAAACAGGGTCTTGTTAAGTTACTGAAAACTGGCCTCGAACCTGCAATCATCCTGTCTCAGCCTTCCAAGTAGTGGGGTACTCTCCCTATCAATAGACTCAAAGGGAACCCAGCCACCAGTACCTTAAAAAAAAGAAACTCCCAGGTGATTCCAAAGTGTGACCAAGTTTGAGTCTCAGTGTTTAAAGATACTATTTTCCCACGACATTAGAACCCCTCGAATGAAAAGTTTCTAAAGAGAAGTGAATTAGAGGGAACTATTAATCTGCAAAATCATGAATCTAAAAACAGAGTGATTCAGTGCCTAAGTCTGGATCAGACTGACCTAGCCTAAATCCCACCTTCTTCCCTGTGTGGCTGTGGACGCGCTCTGGAGCCCCAGTCTCTCCTCCACTAACTGGAATCCAGCAGTAATTCACCGCGGTGCGGTCAGGTGTGGGTTAATGATAATGGATTAATGAGACAAGCCAGGTAAAGCATTTAGTACAGTGTCAAAGCTTACTCAACGTTAGCATTACAACTTTTCTTCGCAGTGACAGAAATTGCATACTCATGTATAGATTTCTTTTGTCCTGCACATATCTCTTGTGTTAGTGTGGTCCAAGAAGAAAGTCAAATGAGCTGAAATTAGAAATGGAGGCGCTTTGCCAATGAAACAGCGGCTGACTTGCAAACCACCAACATAGAACTAATAGTGGTCTACTGGCCTTCTCCTTAAAAGGTATTAGGAAAAATATCAACCAACAAATTAATAAAAAATTGACTTTATTGGCAGAGTATTCAAGAGTCCCAGTATAGTTTGGAAAGAATTCAGCATGTCATCTCTAGTAAGTCCCACACCTAAACCATGCAAGAAACATGGTTATTTCTTTTTTTTTTTTTTGTGGTGCTGGGGATTGAACCCAGGGGCATCCTATCTCTGAGCTATGCCCCCAGCCCTATTTTATTTATTTATTTTTTGAAACAGGGGCTCACTAAGTTGCTGACAGCCTCCCTAGTTTGCTGAGGCTGGCTTCGAACCTGTGATCCTCCTGTCTCAGCCTCCCAACTGGGATTACAGGCATGGGCCACTACACCTGGTTACTTGTTTTAACTCAGACTTTGATCCTGCAATTAAAGAAATTCTGTAACCTTCTCTGGTCATTTTAAATGCCCAACAAGTTTTCTGTCAAGAAAAAGTTTCTTCCTAACAAAAGGACCTCCTATGTTCTACTGCAGGACCCATTGTTGTTAACTTTAGTGATTAATCCTGAACTACCCTTCTTGAAATAAAAATTCATATGCAGTGAGAAACCTTTACTGGAAAGCAGGACAAACAGGAAATGTAATTGTGCTATAGCAATTTGCGTTGTCTATATTTACTATAACTTAGGGAATATAATTTGACTTTATAGACTCACCAGGTATAATTATGTGCCTCTTGAACACTAGCTTTGCTATCTCTGAAAATGGCAACTGCTAAGTCTTGATATACTTCCCCCATCTTTCCTTATAAAATCTATATCCAACTCTTTAATTATGTATGTTGCTTTTTTCTTGTTCTTTTTTTATGGAGTGAAATAATTCACTTTGAAAACTTAAATGTGCCAAACTGCAATGTAATCATGCATCTGAAGCGACTATTTTGGGAGGAGAGATACTCCCATCCTTCAAGAAGCAAGCTGGAGATGTCTACCCTAGGTCTGCAATGGCACGCAAGCACCTGAATCAAAACATACACATCTGTTACAGTTAGATATAGAATGGC
Source organism: Glis glis (assembly GCA_004027185.1). Lineage (NCBI taxonomy): Eukaryota > Metazoa > Chordata > Mammalia > Rodentia > Gliridae > Glis > Glis glis. The sequence continues at coordinate 9,637 of PVJS01046752.1, forward strand.
TCCTTGAAGAGCTCATAAATTGGTGTTTGGAGTTGATGTAATTGAGTCATGAGGGTTGTAATTCCAGCAGTGGATAAATCCATTGTAATAGATTTAACTGGTTGGTGGCCTGGGCCGGTACTGTGTGGCTGGAGGGGGTGGATCCCTGGGGGTGAAGTCTTGGGGATGATATATGGTTCCTCCTCCCCCTGACCTCTGTCTTGCGTCCCACCTCCATGATGTGAGGAACACAGCCCATGTGTTCTCAGTCTCTCCGCTTCCTGCCGCCAGGCCCTTGAACCCCAATATCTCCAAGGAAAACCATGAGCTAATAAATCTTCCTTCCTCTAAGTTATGTGGTCAAATCCTTAGATTACGGCTGTGAGAATGCTGATGAGAACACCATCCAAGCTAGAAACCATGCTTGCAGAATCGAAATCTTGGTTAAGGGGAGGTGAGGATGACTTTAGATATAATAGTAGATGTATTTTGGCAATACACAGGTAATTCTGATGTACATCCCTGTTTATCAACCATGAAGGGTAATGCAAGTGTCCAACTTTCCAGTTAGTAAAGGCAGAGTCTGGTCTAAACAATATTAAGAAAGTGCTCTTAATCTTCATGGCTTTCTATCTCTCTTTTCAGCAGCTTTCTGATCTCAAACTTCCAGTGTTCTCATCTGTCTTCAATAGAATTCCTTTGTGTGGGAGCAATGTGGAGTAGCCTTCCATCTCTAGCACCCCATAAAATATAACAGAGGTCACAAATTTATGATCTCCAATGTTTTGTTGGCCTGTTCTGTTGTTAAAAATAACAACAACAAAAGCTAGTGTTCATGCAGTGGTGCATGCCACTAATCTCAGCTACTCGGGAGGTGGAGGCAGGAGGATGGCGAGTTTCAGGCCAGCCTGGGCAACACAGTGAGAGTTAAAGTCCACCTTAATTAGATGGGTCAAGCACCTATTTCCTTCAGCTGGCCACTTCTATATTTATATTAATTTCCCAGTGGTCCTTGAAGGCTTTTGAGTTTGCAAGACCTATATCAATTCCTCCTACCCCTTGGATTTATGGGGTCAGTACTCCCTACTTTATTATCCCACTGCCTCAAGCATCAACTGTTTTCTAAGATGACAATGACAATCATTTACTTAAGAAGCATTTCTTTCTGAAGTGTTAATAGATGATAAATGTTTAATGCATATTTTCTCCCAAGGTTGCTTGAATTTTAATGGAAGAAATTATATTCCATCATAGACATAATGGAAGTAAAGTCCAGTGTCACAACAAATGCACTTCTGGCACCATAGTCAAAGAAAGTGCCACAGGTATTTTCAACAGATAGTATTATTTAAGTGAATAGAATAACAGAATTTTGGACTTAGTAGAGACCTCATCACACTGGCTCAACACCATTCATGTCCATAGTAGCTGGGTGGGTGACGCACACCTGTAATCCCAGTACTTGGAAGGCTGAGACAGGAGGATTGCAGGTTCCAGGCCAGCAGTGCAGTAACTTAGTGAGGACCTGTTTTGAAATAAAATAGGGCTGGGGGTGTAGCTCAGTAGTAAAAAAGCCCTGGGGCTCAATCTCCAGTACCACCAAAAAAAGGAGGAGGAAGATGAGCAAGAAAGGGGATACAAAGGTGCTGGTAGATAACAACAACAACAATAATAATAATAATAATCATGAAATATTTCATTCACTGACAAAGACAAGTCTTTACAAACCAGGAACCCTCAGAGAACAAAATATTTACAAGATAAATAATCATATATGGTAGTATATCAAAAATACTACCTTGCACATGAAAAACTGAGATTTTTGGATTAATTGTAATAGCAAGGATCACAATGATTTCAGAAATTATTTATGTAGGCTGTCACATACACTTGCACTGTAAATTAGTGGTTTTAGTAATGGGCACATTAAAAGTTTTACCACTCATTTAATATCTTCAGACTGTACCAGAAATGGGAACAGTGCATTAGTCCCATTCCCCTGGCACAAGCTCATTGGTTTGTAACCGTAAATGGCTTTGTACAGGACACATATGTAACGGGAAATTTCAAAACAAAATAATTATCTTGTTTTGTATTGGTCACCACAAAACTAAAATATTTCTAAAACCTAAATTTTCCATTACTTCCTAATCAAACTTAAGGAATGGAGAAGATAGTTGAATATGCTAGAAACTTATAAAAGGCTACAAAAATACCAGTAAAGGAATTTACGCCACTTTTAATAGTGTTGAAAGCACCTCTCCCAATTGCCTGCTCTATGTCCTCAGATCTCAACATTGCTTTAAATTAACAGGTTCCAGAAATGAAGTCTTCTTTTCACTCCCACTCCCTGCATATCTGCTTTTACTCCCATTCTCTGCCCTTAAAGTTCCTTTCATATACCCATCCTCCCCAATTCAACAACTCTACATTAGCTTCCAACCCTGCCTTTCACCACAGCCCTCTGGTCTTTCTGCACAAGGCCTCTCATCTATGTCTTCCTTCTCGCCCGTGGCAGACAGTGTGACTCAGACCCTTTCACCGTCTTTCCCTGCCACTGTGGCATTGTCCAAGGTGGTCTTCATGCCAAATCCATCACTCTTGTCAAATGCATCTGATTAGGAATCTGCCAGAAAGGGTTCCCACATAGCATTAAAAATTTGTCTGAATAGGCAACACACATTTATGACACAAAATTCAAAATGTATTTAGAATGAAAAGTACATTTCCCTGTTAAGCCTGGCCCCAGCTACCAACTTCCTTTCCTGGAGCTTAAGTATTTGTCAGCTTCATTTGTATCTCTCCAGAGACAGTCTATATGTAGTAACTATATGCTCTCTTCAGGTTAAATGCATAGAAATGTGTGCGCACACATAAAGACAAAGAGTAACATCTGATAAAGCCAAGTAGTCCATATCTGGGTTTCCCATTGAGTAAAACTGAGAGTTTATTAAATATTATGACACATAGACTTGATTCGGTCTTTTCAATGGATAATAGTATATTGTGTGATACATTTCATAATTCACTCCAACCAGTCTCTAATTTGTACATTTGTTTCCAATCTCATGCTACTGCAGTGTGTAATCAGTACCCTTATACATATTATGTCAATATGTACCCCCCTCCAAAATTCTGGGTGATGGGGCAGTGAAGGCTCTGATGAATCCAAAGTCGTGAAAAGCTTTCTTTACAATCTTTCCTGTAAGGTGTGCATCTTGCTCACATTGTGTTAATCCTGAGATTAAAATCTTGTAGAGATTTTTCTACAACCGTGTTGAGGATAGTAATGTCAGTCCTTGCTGATGGGAATGCTTCTACCCATTCTGAAAAGGCACACACACTCTAAAACATATTCCTATGAACACTTTACCTATATGAAAATAAAGACCAAACCCTGAATTCTTACAAAGCTCTGGAGGAAGAAGGATCAGCTGCTCGGACCTCACACTGTGGGACTAACTAGCAGGGCAACTCTAATAATACCACTGAGCAACTGGAAAAAATGATTTTTATTTATTGAAAAAATTCTGAAAAAGAAAATGGCCACTGTCTGTGCAGAAACCAGACCTCAAAGGCCAGACCCTCAGCCCATTATTCTTATAAGCATGAGCCCTACAATACATGACGATGAACCATGTCAATACTGTGACTCTTCCTGCTGGAAATATTACTGGCAGGCCTATGTGCCTTCTGGTTACTCCCCCAGTAGCTACCCACTGTAAGACCTTCTTACCAAATAGTGCTATGCTAGATGATTCCAGAGCATTAGTGAAGTGTGTAAGCATTCCATTTGAAGAGTCAAGAAGCCTTACCAACTGAGCCCTACAGACTATGTCACTGGGCAACGCCTGGTGTTTAGAACAATGCAGGACCTCAGTCCTACGTAACGGGCCTCATCAAGCCCTGATGTCAGAGGCCAGGGTGTGTGTAGCCACACTTTCTACTCTCAGCTCTCTTTAATAGTTTCTTGCTACTAATCTGTTGTTCCCAAGACATAAAGACTAACTTCTGCCTTGAGTTCCAAACCAGTGGGGGCAGCTTAATCAGAAGCTTCTAAGAGTATCCTAAGATAGCTGGTTGACCCTACCTCACCCTAACCCTGATCAGCTAACACAAACTGAGGTCTAGGACTTCCCCAAAGCCTTTAGATCTGCTACCAACAAATCCCAACCTGTAAAAACAACAAAACTAAAAAAGGAAATAAATAAAAATTAAAATTTCCAACTGAAGTCAGACACAGTGGCACACACCTGTAATCCCAGTACTTGGGAAGCTGAGACAGGAGGATCGCAGGTTCACAGCCAGCCTCAGAAACTTAGCAAGGCCCTCCACAACTTAGCGAAACCTTATTTCAAAGTAAAAAATAAAATAGGGCTAGGAGGATGGCTTGGAGGTAGAATGTCCCTGGGTTCAATCCTCAGTACCCCCCCAAAAAACATCTCCAACTGAATAACATCCAACTTACCCGTCGGCAACAGAAATATCTTTTCATTCTATTTTATTTTTGTGTGGTGCTGGGGATTAAACTCTGGTGAATTCTACCTCTGAGCTATACCCCCAAACTGATTTTAGTTTTTATTTGGAAACAGGGTCTCACCAACTTGCTGAGAGCCTCACTAAATTGCTGAGGCTGGCTTCAAACCTGCGATCCTCCTGTCTCAGCCTCTCAAGTACTGGGATTATAGGCGTGCGCCACCACACCCAGTTTATAGAATATTTAATTTCTAACTTCACTGTTGCAGCCTAGATTGTAATTGCTCTCCCATTAAAGCACAAAACTACCTTTGTCTTCATGCATTGAGACTTGGCCTTGGCCAGTTTAAACTGGGTCCAGAGACCACACAAAAATGTATTAGGCAGAAGCTACTGAATTGGAAGTCTCTTTTTTCCAGAAACTAATGTAATAACTTTCTTGTTAGGAAATTAAATTTCTACCTGAGATCAAAATACTGAGGGAGGCTAAAATTGCTATTCCTCACTTGCCTAATAAGAATAATGAGCCTAACAACCATCACAAGAATCAACACTGTACAATAAGCAAGTACTCTAATCATTGCTTATTCAACACAAACTTTCCACTGGCTGGTAGGTAATGAGGATTCACTAGAATGGCCAGATGGGAGCATATCCTAGTAAAAATACTGGGCCTTTACCTGGTTACTGTGATTGTACTCTTAATTACAGGAGCCTGAAAATTCCAATATGCCATTCATTCTCATGGAAAGAGTACAGAGTTTAAATATTATGTTCCTTGATAACTGTATAAATTTAAACGAATTAAGTTCTCCTTCATCTGTTGAATGGAAAGAAGAATGTTTCATGGGGTTATTGAGATAATAAAATGGGATATAAAATGAAAAGTACCTATGTGCTCATTATTCCTTATTATGGGTTATAGGATACACTAAAGGGATTTTAGAAACAAATGAATAATCACTCATTTTTCATCTATATTACAAACACCAGAAATTTTAAAATCCTGTAGACTTTCCTTAGTACTATTAATATTTTGTTAACATTCAAGTCAAACCTGAAATTATTTTAATATTGTTTTAAAACATAAAAGGTCGATGCTTTTCATTGTCTAATGGAGCCAGAATCTGAGAGGTGTAATGATATGTTCTCATTTTTAAAGCACATCATACAAGATGCAAGGCCCACTCAAGAGTCATCAATAAGCAGGGATGAGGGACACAGAGCCCCTTCTGTGTACACATCACCTAGGCCTTGTCAGGGTCATTCAAGACTCCACCAGGCTTGGATAGCTCATAGGACAGAGGGTTACAAACATCTCTGGAATTTTCTGGAGAGTTTGAGCGCCATGGCTGTATGCTATTTCTAATTTCTTAACAAGACACCAAAGAAGATTCTGGCTCCCTGGGAGATCTGGAACATTAAAAGAATTTTTTTGAGGTATTGAGGATTGAACCCGGGAACATTCTACCTCTGAGCTATACTCCCAGCCCTTTTTAAATTACTATTAGTGTTTATTTTGAAACAGAGTCTTATTATGTTGCTGAGGCTGGCCTGGATGGAATATCAGAATTCTTTTTTTTTTTTTTTTTTTTTTTTTT
>PVJS01046753.1:0-15692 GCA_004027185.1 Glis glis
CTCTCTCTCTCTCTCTCTCTCTCTCTACCTAGTGAGGACCTCTGCAACTTCGTGAGACCCGGTTTCAAAATAAAGCATAAAAAAATAGGGCCGGGGGTGTAGCGCAGAGGTAGAACGCCCCTGGGTTCTATCCCCGGTACCGCAAAAAAAAAAAAAGTAACTTCTCCGTGATGCATCTACCACACAACATCTTTTTGTTCTAATTCACTTTGGTTACTTCAATTACTAATGAGGTGAAACAATTTCGCACATGCTTATTAGACATTTGTATTCTCTATCTGTATATTGTCTGTTCATCGGTTTCAGCTGTTTTTTGATTGGGGTTTTTAAGTCTGGTTTTATTACTAGTTTGTAAGAGATTTTTGCTACTTAAGTAAATTAAACACTTATCTCAGGTCACAACTTGTTCTTACAATGAATAGTGTTTGTTTTTTGCTTTTCTTGTTTAGAGCAGTTCCAACAGTTTATGTGATCAAGTCAGTTAAATTGCCTCTGCTAACACTTGGAAAGTCTTTATCCCAAATGTTATATAGAATTCACTAGTATTTCTTTCTAGACTTGGAATTTTTTTAATTCAACACTCTGGTCCGTCTGGAATTTATATTTGAAGAGATGCAAGGAAGAAATCTAACTTGTTTCTCTATGTGTTTCAATTTGTCCTAATTCTAGTTATTGGATAATGCATTCTGAAATGCACTTTAGAAAGTACATATGTCAATGCCGAGGGATTATTAAAACAATGAAACTAGAGCTAGAGTTTTGATAAGTATAGGTAGAATGAATTAGCAAAGAACAGGAAGATGAGACTCACTTCAAGTCAACAACTATTTATTCAACTTACCACTTGCTAAAATTCCTAGCAGGCATAGATGGAGGGCCTGGCTGGGTCACATACTCCTAGGGCAGGATGAAGATCAGCTTAGTATATCTCTTTGGGGACATCTGGGAGAAAAGAAAAAATGCCCAGCCAGTCAGAGGACTGTTGTTACGGGGCTCAAAAGCTGGATTAAAGAGTTTGCAAAATACCTTTCACTGCTGAGAAATTCTAGAATATATAGTCGTGAAGATGATTTATCCTGCTTCAATAATAGACTGGATTTTAGTAATTTAAAGATGTTTAATGGGGAGTATTAAGAATGTGAAAAAAACCCAAAAAGATTAAGCTAATGCCAGCTCAACTGAAATGTCATTAGTTGAGAGGACTAATCCCTAAACCCCTGATCTGTGGACTCATTAGGATTTGCAAGAAATTATGAATAACTTTTTCCATTAACTGAATGAGGTTTTAATTAAGATATTCTTGGAAATACAAGAGTATAGGACAGCATTAAAGTTGACTTTAAGACTTTGAAAGAGGGAAGTCAGTTCTGAAAGAGAATCAATAGACCCAACCCAGAAGCTACAAAAGAAAAGACATCTTGATAAAAGTAAGGCATGAGAAATCCTGAAAGACTTTTCTCAGGTTGGAGCATGTTATCATCGAATACTTTCTTTGGTACAAAGTTCAATTTTTTATTGTTCTTGCAGTTTTGTGTCTTATGTGCAACATCTTCCTTAAGAAAGCTGGATACACATAATAATTTTGTTAACCTCAAGTATAATAGAGAAAATAATCGACTCCAAGCATATATAAGATTCAATATTTGAGACCTGCCCTACTGTATTCACCCAAACCTATTTCTCAGTGCTGGTCAACACTGCCCACTTCTCTGCTCCAGTTGCTGATTTCTTCTCAGATTATGAACAAATTATAAAATTCCCATCTCTGCCTTCCCACTGGTACTTCAGCTCACAATGATGCAAAACCTCCTACCCTTTTATCTCTTAGCATCTGATCCATCTCCTATGACGAATATGATTATATATCACTAGATCAAACTTCACCTCCTTGGAAGATTTTCTCCAGATATTCTAATTCTTGGGGAGCTATTCCTCCCCTGAGCTGTTCTAGATCACTCAATTTTGGATCTAAAAGAGGCCTTGGCAATGGTGTATATTGGCGAGGCTCAAATATTAGTATGTTTCAGAATCTACAGAAGACTTAACAAGAAAACAGCGCAGGGTAGGGGGACTTGCCTACAAAGCTTCTGATTCCACAGCGTGGGGTGAGGACCTACATCTGCATTTCTATCCACATGATACCTGATGCCGATGATGCTGGCCCACTGAGCATCACCGCTGAGCATCACCGCTTAAGACACCTTCTTATACAAATAATAAATCAAGAAGCAAACCAATTTGCTCAATAGTATGAACCTAGTCAGTGATACAACCAGTAACCTAACTGATGGAGTTGGGCAGGGAGAGGAGGGAAACACACTATAGCACAAGATGTACATACACAAACCAATAAGACTCAATCACTATCTGGAGCATGAAAGGGAGGGAAGGGGGAGGGAATAGGGTGGGATTGGAGGGAGGGCTAAATGAGCAATGTGTGCATGTATGATGTTCATACCCTGACATATATCAAAATGTATAATTATAATTTACAATGCACCAATAAATGCACATAAAAAGTTTAAAAAAAAGAACTAGGTTACTAAAGAAAACTGAATGAATATTCATATTATAATTTATTTAAAAAAAAAAGAAACTTTACTGTAAATGTCAGGAGCAAGTTTTCAAGGTCAGACTTGTGACTCTAAACCTGTGTATGAAGACCATTGTCTCCTTAAATAGAAATTGGCTTTTGATTGACATGTATTTTCCCACAATTGTTGGTTATTTTTACGGTAGTCAAAGGTTTTCTAATTCACCCATTTATCTTAAATAGGAATTTTTAGCTCATGAATCCATTCTTTTCCTCAAATACATAATTGGTTTCCAGTTCCCAAGTGACCTTCCTTAATATTTTTTAAACTTCTCGCCCCCTCACTAGCGCCTCTGATGGGCCCTGGACCACACCAGTTTTTTCCTAGCACACAGGATCGCTTTCTGAGTGATCTTGGGCTGGCTTTTATCTATTTGCAAGATTCCAGAATCATCTTTCTAAGACTCAGCTCTGTCTTTTAATATGCACCATTTCCTTTTATTTTAATTTGAATAAATATTTAAATTTTAAGTTGGAAAAATGAAAAGTATTAAAAATTTACTTGAACATTTTAGAAATTTTCAGAGTACTAAGAAAAAATTAAAAATCGACCATAAATCTTCAGCCCAGAGAGAATCACATTTCACATTTTGCTGTATTTCCTTTTCATCTTTCATTTTGTCACAAAGATAAATTTTTAAAATTTAATTTGCTTGCAACTTAACAGCTTTATTGAGATATGATTCACATACCATATAATTCACCTATTTAAAGTCTACAATTAGTAGCTTTTTGTATATTCACAGAGATATTCAACCATCATCACAATCTAATTTTAAAACATTTGCATCAGCCCCCCTCAAAAATCCAGTATTCATTACCAGCCATCCCCCATTCATCTCTCTTTTCACTCCTCCCAGAGCTACAGGCAAATGTTAATCTATTTTTTGTCTCTGTATATTTACTGATTCTGGACATTACGTATAAATGAAAGCATTCAGTGTGTAGTCCTTTATGAGTGACTTCTCTCCTCATCACAGTGTTTTCAAGGTTCCTCCATGCTGTAGCATGTGTCAGTGCATCATTCCTTTTTATTGGTGAATAATATTTCATCGCATGTCTTCATCGCTGTTATCTGCTTATCAGTTGATGGTTTTTTGGGTTGCTTGCACTTTGATCTATTATGAATAATTCTGCTATAAACATCTGTGTAGTACGTTTGTATGAACATATGCTTTCTTTTCTCTTGGGTATATATCTAGGAATAGAATTCCTGAGTCATGTGGTAACTCTATATTTAACATTTTGAGGAACTACTAAATTGTTTTCCAAAGTGGCTGTTCCATTTTATATTTCCACCTGTATTATATGAGGATTTCACTTTCTTCACATCTTAACCAATGTGAGTTATTGTCTGAGTTTTGATTTTTACTGTTGCTGTTTTTAAATTACAGCCATATCTGTTGGTGTGAGGCAGTATCACATTGTGATTTCTCTTGGTATTTCCCTAGTGATTAAGATATTGAAGATTTTTTCATGTGCTTGTTGGTCATTCTTATATCCTTCTGGAGAATTATCTATTCAGATCCTTTGCCAGTTTTAAATTATCTTTTTATTATTGAGCTGTAAGAGACACATACATGTTCTATGTATAATTTCCATATCATATCAAATATTTTCTCCTATTTTGTAGGTTGTCTTTTAACTTTATCAATTGGATCCCATAAAGTACAAAAGTTTTTAATTTATTGCATGTGTAGTACTGGGTATTGAACCCAGGAATGTCCTATCTCTTTGCTACACCCCAAACTCTATTTTACCTTTTTATTTTGAAACAACGTCTCACTAAGTTGCTGAGGCTGACATTGAAACTGAAATCCTCTTGTTTTAGCTTCCCAAGTACTGGAATTACAGGTGTGCACCACAATACCAAGCTAAGGTTTTAATTTTTTAATATTATATTTTTATTGATATTAAATATAGAATATTAGAATTCCAAACAATTTTACTGCTTTGGGAAATGACTATATATCCAGATTTATGATATTTTCTGGAAAAACACTGGCATAGCTACTTTTGGTTAAAGAAATCAAATACCACAATAAAGAAAGGTTACTGGTTAATACCAGTTTACTCTAGTGTTATAGCTGCACCTTCATGTATTTGTGCAAACATAAGACCATATATATTCATGTATACAAATAATCAATATATTTAACGAAAACAGAAAGTACATTGGAGATATAAAATTATATGTAAATATACATATTATATGTGCAATATATAATATACCATAATATATGAAAATAAAAGTTGTTTCCTCCACAGTGTTACTTCATAGCTGAGTGAGATACATGCAGATTCCTAATCATAAAGCCTTAGAGGGCATAGACTGTTTATGTAAGAAACCACACATCCTGTTCTAGATGGAGGGCATGCTCTGCTTGATTGTGACACCTGTGACTCTAGTTCTGAGGCACCTTACAGTACAGCATTCTGGTACAGCATTCTTTGAAGAATTCAGAGATCTGAAAAATCTTCTTTTCCCAGATATTCAACACAGACTCCTTTAAATATACAGATTTTTAAAGGTAGGTCTATACTCTCACCTTTACATATCCTAATTTATTTATTTTTATTTATTTATTTATTTATTTTGCGGTACCGGGGATTGAATGCAGGGGCGTTCTACCTCCGCGCTACGCCCCAGCCCTATTTTTTTATGCTTTATTTTTGAAACTGGGTCTCACGAAGTTGCGGAGGGCCTCACTAGGTAGAGAGAGAGAGAGAGAGAGAGAGAGAGAGAGAAACAGGGAGAGAGAGCGAGAGAGCTGAGGCTGGCTGCGAATCCGGATCCTCTGGTCTCCGCCTTCCAAGGTACTGGGATTACAAGCGTGCGCCACCACGCCCGGCCTCTGAAGAGATTCTGATGACCTTTGTTTGTGCTTCTAGACCTTCTTCAATGCCTATTGTCCATATATTAGGTCATTTCATCTTATTCCATATTTCTTGAATATTCTGATTGTGTTGTATTGTCTTCTCTATACTGTTAACTGTGTTGTCAGTTTTGAATAAGCTGTCTTCCAAGAGTGAGACTAGTGGTCTAGTCTTTCCATGTGGTCTAGTCTGCTGGAGGTGGTTTTTATCGAGCTCTTTTTTTCATCTATTGTCTCCTTCATTTCACTCAGAGCCTCTTCTTCGTTCTTATGTAGGGACTCCATTTCTCTATTCATATGTTCTTTCATTTCCTGTACACTTTCTCAATTTCATTTCTAAGGTCTTTGATCATATTGAAAATCAAAATTCTGAATTCTCCTGGAATTTTCTGCAGCTCAGTATTGGTGATCTCCCATGCTATTGAGTTGTGGGAGTTTATTGTTTCCTTGTTGGCCTTCGTTCTCATGTTTTTAGAATTCTCAGGTTTGTTTCTCTTTTGTCTTGCCATCCTCTTCCTCTCTTTATGTGGGAATCCTATTTCTATTTGTTATCCCTTTATAGTAAGACCTATGCTTGGGGTATATATTTGCCTCAATGAATCTGTCTCATATAATCAGACTTTTGAGTCAGTCCTCCAGAACCACTTTAACAGGATATAGTTCTTAGTGCAAGCGAGTAGGAGTCTCTTATTGGCATGTTCTCCTGGCCCAAACTCAGCAGGGCCAAAGACCATAATTCTCTGGTCCTCTGTTCAGAGCCTGCAGAATGTTGGCTGAGATTTAATGCCTCAAGGACACCACTGCTCATCTTTTGGTTGTGAACACATGAAAATCTGTATCACTGGCTTCCAGTCTCTGTGGTCACTGGGCACAAGCTCAGCAAGGCCAGAGATTATGATGTTCAGTGCTTGTGACCCATCTGGATGAGCTCTGATGGCCTAGGGACACCACTGCTGATCTTCTGGTTGCAATCACCTGGTACACAGTCAGCCACTGGCCTGCATGCTCATCATGCCCAAACTCTGCTGGCTGAGAGAATATTGACTGTCTGAGTTATATTGCCCCCACAGATATTGTTGTTTTTCCACCAGCTGCAATCACATAAAACACTGCTGGCCCCTGGCCTCTGGTCTCCTTGCTTTCAGAGCCCAAACTGAGCCTGGGGCTTGGGTGGCTGAGTTATTTAGCCCCAGGGAAACCGCTGCTGCTCTGGGAAACTGCAATCACATGAGACCTTGCTGACCACCAGCCTTAGTACTTGTGGTGTCCAAACACCACTGGGCAAGAGTTTTTAGCCTTCCAAGCCTGCAGCACATTTGGCTGAGTAATTCCCCCTTCCCCCACAGACACTACTGCTGGCTGTACTGCAGTGATCATTAGAGACCCCACAGGGGAAGAGCAAACTGCCAACACCAGGTTCCAACTATCCGAGTGTCCCTAGGGACTGTCTGCTAATTCATATTTCTTCTGTGTCTGACTATTCCCTGCCCCACCTCCACAGGGATGATTTGCAAATTCAAACCCTGCAGGTTTGTTCATTGGCAAGGAAGTCCCTGCAGCCACATGGGCTCCTACTGGGATGGTTTGTAAACTCACAGTCTTGATGAGCACTGCTTGGGTCGCTGCAGAAAGCTTCTGTAGTTTCTCAGTCCCCACAGTTTCAGGTGCAAGCACTGGAGTTCACTGGGTGATTTGGCTGGTTGGTGTGGAGATTCACATTGGCCTTGATGAGGCAAGATGTAGCTACTGGGGGATCTGCAGGAAGGGTCTGTCATTTCTTGGTCCCACCGAGTTCAGTTGCAGCTGCATGAGTTTGCTGGGCAGTTTGGCTGGGCAGCCCAGGGAGTCCCATCTTGAGGTATTCCAGTGTAGGGAGAACAGTGCGATTGCTTTTGTTGTTGGTTCTCTGAAATCACTGGTTCCACAAGATTTAGCTTCTTCATTGCTGGAGTTGGTCTCTGAGAGTCACCGTGTCCTGGCAGCAATCAGCTCCCATGTGGGCCTGCCATGATGGCTCCCACCTCCACTCTTTGCTCACCAGATGAGAGAAGTGGAGCTTTTTTTCAGCCCTCTACTCTCTATGCTGCCTCCAATTCAACCATGTTTCATCTGTCTTTCTTCTGTTGTGTTATGATTGCATTTCTTCTCTTGCCAAGAAGCAGTCTTCCCACTGGTTGAGTTCTGAGTCTCAGAGCAGCTGAAACATGCTGCCTTCCTGTATTCCACCATCTTTAATCAGGTTTTAATTTTGATTAAGTCAAATTTATCAATTTTTTCTTGTGCTTTTAGTTTTGTATCCAAGAAACCATTGCCTAACACAAGGTCAAAAAGATTTACTCTTATGTTTTTCCTAAGAGTTTTACATCTAGGTCTGTGATCCATTTTGTAGTTTTTTTTTCTGGGTGTATATGATATGAGGTATGGCTTCAAATTCATTCTTTTGTATGATTATATCTACGTGTCCCAACATTTTTTGTTGAAAATTCGACTATTCTTTCCTGACCAAATGGTATTGCTTCCTTTGCTGGAAATCAATTGACCATAAATATAAGAGTTATTTCTGGGACCTTAATTTTATTCCATTGATCTCTCTCTATATATATGTTATCCTAATACAACACTGTCTTGATTATTTTAGGTTCATAATAAGTTTTAAATTGGTGAATGTGAGTTACCCGACATCATTTTTTTCAATGTTGTTTGGGATATCCAACGTCCTTTGCACTTTTATATGAATTTTAGGATAAACTTGTCAATTTATGCAAAAATTAAAAAGGAGTTTGGATTTTGATAAAGACTGCATTGAATTTTGAGACCAGTTTGGAGTGTATGGCCATCATAATATCAAGTTTTCCAATATATCGACATGGAATGTCTTTCCATTTACTGAGATCTTTACTTCAACAGTGTTTGATAGTTTTCCTTTTATAGTCTTGTACCTCTTTTGTTAAATTTATTTCTATATGTTTTTCCTTTTTGACATTTTAAATCAAATTATTTCTTGATTTAATTTTTAGGTTCCTCATTACTAGTGTGTTAAATCAATTGACTTTTATGTTAATATTGTATTATATAACCTTGCCAAACTCATTTATTACTTCTAATAGTTTTTAAAATTGGATTCCTCTGGATTTTTTTATATACACTAGATCATGTCAACTGAAAACATAAGGAGTTTTACTTTTTCTTTTCTAATCTGAAGTGATTTTTCTTATTTTTTTTTTCTGCTCTAAGTTCCCTGGCTAGTGACTCCAGTACAATGTGGAATAGAAATGATTAGAATAGACATCCTTGTCTTGCTTCTGATTTTGTGAAGTTCACTCAGTATTTTATATTAGGTATGAGTTTCATTGTGGATTTTTCATAGGTACCTTGTATCGGGTTGAGGAAGTTTCTTTTCATTCTGAGTTTGTTCAGTGGATCATGACTATCTTATCTAAAAAATCCTTCACTATATCCTTATATCAGATGAAGTTCAGGCTCCATAGCCTGTGACAGGAGACCCTTCTGGACCTGTCCCCTGCTTAACTTTCCAGCCTCATCTCTTGACTCTCCTTCCACACCATGTTTTCCATCCTCATCTCCAAAATGTTGAGCTCCAATTAGAGTAAATTGCCTGCACCTCCTCACATTCCATGTTACCTCGTGTCTCTCTGATCCACCTTCTGCTTTATCCCTACTTACCTCCTAATTGTTTTTCAAGACAGATCTACTACTATGAGTTAAAAAAACATTTCAATGAATTAGATGTGGCTTAAGTACCCTTCTTGTGTATTCTCATAACATGGTGTGTGTACTTCTATGATAGAATTCCACATACTTTTCTGATTTAAGTTTCTGTCTCTCCAGGAAGGATAAATTTCTTGTAGGCAAGGGCATCCCTCATCCACAGGCCCTGAAATCCACTCAGTAAATTGATGGAGAGGTGTATATATGTACATTGAGACTTATGCCACTTTTTTTGCATTGAGCATACATTAATTAGAAAAAGACTCACAGAGTTCTAAATTTTTTAGCAGCTATAAAAAGTAAGAGACCCTAAAGGTAAATGGAGCTGTTATTCTAGGGCCTTCTGAGTATAAATTGGGGGGAAACTAGTAAATAAAAAGACATGTCAAGTGAAAAGAAGGAGGAAGAGAAAGAGGAGGGGGAGGAGGGAAAAGAAGAAGAAAGGATGTTAAAGAATAGAGTTTCTACAGCATTCAATTGCTATAAATCATGCTCCCTATAATTCCTTCTTAGGGATCCTCATATCCCATCTCTCCCAGCCCCTCCACCCCAAATCTCAAAAACCCATTACTATACATTCTATTCAACTCAAGAAATATGGTAGAACATATATTAGGCAATTAACTGTGTTCACCTGCAAAAGAAGTAAAATTTGTGGTCTCTGATTGCAGTAAAACCAAGTTTCACCATGTGGTTAAAACTCAAACACACGATTCTGTGAGATTAAAAACAGCGAATAACTAAATGTTAAAATGAGCAGTACAGACATGAGTTGACTTTCCATTCATACTGCCTTCAAGAGTTCATGTAAAAGAGAGGATCAGCAGTCAACAACTATTGATTGTGTGCTAGCAGAGGATAGCACAGGTGAAGGACAAATGCTACTACTTGAGTCCCAGCGGTGCATGGGCATGGGCATGGGCAGTGGGCATGGGCAAATGTTACACACACTAATTTATTTTAAAATATGTACTGTGCTAGTCCTGCCTTCTCTGAATCACGGGGTCATATATTCATTAGCTGACTTAAAGTACTATTACTAGTTTGCCTTAAAGTGACAGGGTTACTTCTTTCATTTTGAAGAAAATGTTTGCTAGAAAGCCAGGTCTGAATGTCCATAGCTTGCCTTTCAGTCATATTTTCACATAAAAATAGTGTCCCATGGAAAAAGCAGGTAGTTCAGCTCCCAACCCAAACTATACACAAGAACATTTCCTTAAGACAACACAATACTTCAGTGTGCAGGAGAGGTACTACATGCCTACACAAAGCATTATAACATGCATATTTAAGGGGCAACATTTAATAAACTCACAGTAAAAAGGATAAATGGTATCTTCATGTTATTGTTAGGATACTTTTGACCTTGTGGTTCCCCTTAGGTCCCAGGGACCTCTGAAGGATGGAGAACCACCCTGTAAACAAATCCTTTTGTGTATCTTGAAATTCTTGAGCCAAAGTTCATAATATTTTAAGCTGCCTGATAATATTAACAAATTGCCATGAATTCATAGTCCAATTATACTTTACACTTTCTTTGCAATGTGTGGGAATCCATTTTATCAAGCATACACTACAGAGTTGAAGCTCCTGACTGTGTCCTGCTTTGGGGAAGATAAAGTCCAACTTGTAACCCACTCCTGGCTCTGTTGTGTCTGAGGTGGGAGCAGGGAATTTGTTCTCAATTCCTGTTACTTCTCCCAACTCAGATACCTCAACCATTCAATGTATTATTTATATAAACTCCAAACCACTTTCCAATACCTGTCACAACAGATCCATGAATTCAGAGTAGAAATGAAATAGTGATAAAGATAAGTGCACAACCCATTATTTTCCTTTGTCTGTGCTCCAAGAACATCTTTCATTTCCACTAATTCACTACACAGAGACTAGCAATCAGTTGTGTTTCAGCTCCTTTTGATCCAGAATGTGGTATGTAGTCATAATTTTATTGTAAGAAAATTCCACAACAAAAATATTTACTGTAATGTCACAGGAATGGAAGAGAACATAGGTAATTCCTCTTCAATTCACATGATTCCAGGAATACTAACATAAAATTCTTTCTAGATGAAATTGTCTTAATAAAAAATCCTCTGAGCCGGGAGTGGTGGCGCACGCTTGTAATCCTAGTACTTTGGGAGGCAGAGACCGGAGGATCCGGGTTCGCGGCCAGCCTCAGCTCTCTCGCCCTCTCTCTCTCTCTCTCTCTCTCTCTCTGTCTCCTTAGTGGAGGCCCTCCGCAACTTCGTGAGATCCGGTTTCAAAATAAAGTATAAAAAATAGGGCCGGGGGCGTAGCGCAGAGGTAGAACACCCCTGCGTTCAATCCCCAGTACCACAAAATAAATAAATAAATAAATAAAAAATCCTCTGAAAGACAAGATTCTATAGATTTAATAATTTTACAGAACATTGAACCTCATTAAAATTAGTGATAAATATACCAGTACCACATCTAGAATATTCTAGACACACAATAGATGTTCGGAACCCTCCAAAACCTGGTTTTGTAATTTCACCTTATCACAAAAGGAAAGAAAGAAAATTCTCTTTCTAAAAAGAAATGTAAATCTTTACAAAGATTCCTTTTATAAAGATACTTACAAAGCATAAATATTAGTATGTTAAAATGTAACCTACCATGCCTATTAATATACCATGCCTTTTACTATTAATATTGTCAGTGCATTGTTTTGCATCATAGTTAGGATTCATTAAGTCAACATAAGCGTAAACTCTAGTTGTTTATAGGATCTCAAAAATCTATTTTCACACTTCTAAAATGACATTTGAAATTGAAATAACATACCTAAAGAGGTACTTCAAATAAATATTCTGTAAGTTTTGTGCAATTGATTTTTTTCTTTGTTTGTTTTTAATTTTTAAGATGGGGTCTTTCTGTGTTGCCCAGGCTGGCTTCAAACTCCTGGGATCAAGGGATCCTTTTGCTATGCACTCCCAGGTCCTTGGGACACAAGTGCATGCCACATGACCAACTTAGCAATCGATTTTTAAATCAGTTATTAGAGGGAAAATAGATTCATTTTAGTACAAGTTCTATTGATCCTCAAGAAAGAAATTATATGTCCAATAAATAAGCCTTCTGATAGTTAAATGGGCTTTTTAAGTTAAATAAGCCTTTCAATGCATATTGATGCTTTAAACAAATATGAAAATTATTAAAGAAAGCTGTATTTTTGTTCAGAATTGCCAGGATCTCAATAATTGTCTCCAGTATGTTAGAATAGAGTGATCATTGAACAAGCACGGTCACACCAGAGCCTTTTCTCTGCCAGCTTGAGTGTTTCAAAAGCCAATGTCTGTGTCTAATGGAGAGATTACTTGAAGGTATTCATTCACTGAATGAGTATTTGTCAAATGTTTTTCACTTGCTAGGTTTCATGTACAAAATACAATTAGAAATAGCCTCTGATCTTTTATTTATTCATACAGACACTGTTTGGGGCACTGAGAATATGCAAGAGGGCCAGGCACATCAAGTCAGCTCTTCAGGAGTTTGCGGTGGTAGAGAGGAAAAGTGACAAAAAATGACCAACAAGTAAACAAGTGAGCATAGGAGACATTTTCAGACAGGGATTGGTGCTACCAAAAGGATAAAATGAGAGGATGTGGGGACGCAAGAGGTCAAATTTGAGCCTCAGCCTAAAAGAGAGGGGAAGTAGACATCACAGATCCAGGGCAGCAACTTCTAGGCAGAAGCAACAGCAAGTGAGAAGTCCTTTAGAAGAAGAGAGAAAGGAGATCCAACTGGCAAGATGGGCCTGTGGAAGCTTCCTCCCCCTGCTTCCCACCTCACCTGCTCCAGGTTTGCTCCAAGACCGGGTGTTCGAATCTGACCCACTTCTCTTTTCCAACCTAGAAATTGCCCAGGTCAGAGGACTGGCTTTCACACGCCTGCGACAAGTTATAGACTTGCTTTTATCTCATCTATACAATGATATTTAGGAATTTTTGTACCTTGAGTGGAAGCATTATTAAATGAAACAATTTATAGACCACTGTTTTTAAGTGTGCCATTTTTAGATGAGGCCAGGGATTAAATACCTGGAACCCTGGTGCTGTTCATCTCAATGAGATACACTGCCTTTCCCCTTCATTCACTCGCTCACAGGCTGCAACATGACAGCTGTTGATCTACTTGGAGGTTGTTAGCAGCTTGAGAACAGTAATCTACAGAGTAAAACACTCAGTTTTTTTTTTTTTTAAGAAAAGCTGGCGCCTCGCAGACAACTACCTGGAGTTAACAGGGAAATGGTGGTCTCCGCAGTGTTGACAGAACACCCCAAATCCTCAGGCCACTCATCAGAACAGTTATTTATCTATTTCCCCAAGTCAAAGGAAGAAATATATCAGGCTTAAAAGCTCTAGTGGGAACAGCAAAACAAGGCGGGGGAGTGTGAACGGATAATTGTAAAGAACAGTTTTCAGTTTCGTTTTTATCTCCTTAAGAGGACTATTTATTGATACTACTAAAATCAGATATTTTTCAACATGACTGACATATGTGATATATATATGTATATACATTTTGAATAGGCAATCCATTCACATAGCAAATAAATCAATACAATATAAACAGGTATTCAGCAAAACATTTCTGCTTCATTTTGTCCTTCATTCCCACTAGAATAATTTACTAGTTTCTTTTGTCTTTCTGTCTGTGTTACAGAAACAGAAATATATATTCTCACTTTTTCCTTTTTACACAAAGATTATATACTATATACTATAAACAGTGCTATACATACCTTAAACCATATGGGCTGCTTTTTTATTTACTATATAATATAGTAAATATACTATAATAGTAATTATACTATGGTGTCATACACTTTATATATATATGGTTCTATATACCTTCACTTTATTATTTAGCAATATTTCTTGAGGGTTTTCGCATATCTTTTCATAGAAAGGAAATCTTTCCATATCAGTGAGTAAAAACTTCCTCATTTCCTCTTCCATGTGCTTCCTGTCTCACTGTATGGATGCACCACAATTTCTTAAACATAGTCCTTGATAATTATGTATTTGTTCTAATTCCAACCTTTTGCTGTTATAACCAATGCAGCAATGAATGAGTTTGTGCATAACATCATTTTGTATATGCACAAATATATCTGCAAAATAAGTTCCCAGAAGTGCAGTTTTTGTATAAATTAAAAGTCATCCATTTGCAATTTGGGTAACTCCATGGGGGACACACTGCAGTATCCACTGCTATCAATCATGGATGAGGGCACCACTCTATCTGACAGCATGTGTCCTCACACTTTTGGGTTTTTGACAACCTGATACATGAAAAATGTGAAATTGATTTTGCATTTCTCTAATCATGATTGAAGTAGAGCATATTTTTATATGTTTCGGTGTGATTTTTATTTCCTCCCTGTTACTATTCTGTTCATATGCTTTTCCCATTTTGTATTATGTTGTTGGTTTTTTATTGGTTTATATCAGGGAGATTATTGTGATATGTGTTGCAAATATTTCCCAAGGTTTTCTTTCATTTGTCTTTTGACTTTATTTGTAAGACATTTTTTCTTTTGCTTTATTTTGCTTTTGCTATGTAAAAGGATATTTTATTATAGCATTTATCAATTGTGTATCGCTTCTGGATTTTCTTGTAAAAATCGGATGGCTCACTTTTATTTCATTTTAATTTTTCATCCATTTGCAGTTTCTCCTGCTGCACATTGTGAGGTGTGTGTGTGTGTGTGTGTGTGTGTGTGTGTGTGTGTGTGTGTGTTCCTCGAAGACTGCCTAGCAGTTCAGTTCCAACCCAATTTTTGGAAAGATTATTCTCCCCACTGATTATACTTGCCATCTTCATCGTGTGCTGCATATACATGAGTCTGTTCATGCAGAGATACCACACTGTTTTAATTATTGAGGCTTAAAAATAAGTTTAGCATCCAATAAATTCAGTTCCTTTGAATAATTCTATACAACATAAATTCATCTGGTGTCTGGTATCGAAGCCATGTGGCCTCCACAGAGCCGTCTTCTTCCCTGGCTTCTGTTCTCTGCACACCGCACGGCTCGCCACGCCACCAAACTGGTATTTGTGAGCACCGCAAGCATTGTTCTCCTCCCTCCCGTGCTTTCCCCCTATTTGTCAGGTAGTCAAATGCAGTGCTTTTTAAAGCTTCCAGATGTGGGGAGAACTTTATCTGCATTTCTGGTCATTGGATCCAAATCCTAAAAGTGGCTCTCAGGAACAGATAGCCATTAATTTTTTTAATAGATTCATTACAGAAACGTATGCTTCCAAGAACATGCATAGAACAAATGGACAAAAAGGGGTAAGGAAAAAGAAAAACAGGTGTTTTCGAGGACCCTGGGTTTGTTGCTTGGCTTTGAGCAAAGCCCTGAATTCTTCCTGTTTGCAAAGTAGCTTCAGCCCACCTCCACCCCGGCCCTGCCCCTGCCTCACTGCCCCGCCCACACACTCTCTGCCCCTCTGCC
>PVJS01046754.1:0-15693 GCA_004027185.1 Glis glis
TTATTGGTGCATTGGAGTCTTACATTGCAATGAATATCTATTTGATGTTAACATATATGCACACAGCTCTTGGTGCCCCCCCCGCCTCCCCCCACCCGTATGAAGTACCAAGAATGATGTTGGTATATTTTCACATGTACATGTTATTTATGATAGTAATTCCATTGATTCCCTTCTTTCTTGCCCTCCCCCTTCCCTTATACTACTTCCCTTGTTCTGTTGAGGGTTCTCCATTATCAAACCAGAGTCCCTTGTGTGACCCTACTACTCCTTAGGTTGCTCATACTTTTAAAGTAAAATCCTCTACATCTTTTTTTCAACAGATCCTTCAAAACGGAATCTATACATAATAAGGTGAAAAGTCCTGGAAATGATATTTTGCATATCTCAAGCATCTATGGTTACTTAAGAAATGGTAAGAGAGTTACAGATATATATTATTATTTATGAAATAAAATATAATAATATAAATAACATTATTTATGAAATAAAATAATATTTCTATAACTGGGTAGCAATGTTAAAATAAGTAAAAAAAAAAAGATAACCATGTGACCATGTGATCTTCGAAATGCCTAAAAGTCTGAAACTTTCAGCAAAGGAAATATTTGGATATTAAATTAAGGTCATATGTGATTTTTTGGAAAACTTACTGCATCAATATTTTTTTTTTGCAGTACTGGGAATTGAACTCAAGGGCATTCTACCTCCAAGCTACACCCCCAGACCTATTTTTTATTCTTTATTTTGAAACAGGGTCCCACTAAGTTGCAGAGGGCCTCACTAAGTAGCTGAGGCTGGCCGCGAACCTGCGATCCTCCTGTCTCAACCTCCCAAGTACTGGGATTACAAGCGTGTGCCACCTCGCCTGGCATCAATATCTTTCTTACCAAATAAATGATTACTATATTAGAGAATCTTATTGCTACTTCAGAAGGTTATGTTCTTCTGAGTAACAATCTCAGTGTTTAGTTTTTTTTCTTTTGATACTAAATGGCTACATCATCTCCCAAACCTGCCTTTCCAGCACTTTGGTATCTCAGTAAATGGCAGTTTTATCATTCCAGTTGTTCAAGCCAAGAACTTTGATGTCATGTTTTACTTTCCCTTTCTCTCACATCCCACATCCCATCTTTTTGTCATCATGTTAGTTCTACCTTCAGAAGATATCCCAGAATCCTGCTGCTTCTCACCACCCACACCATCACTCCTCTGCTGTGAGCCTTCATCCCTCCTGTGAGTCTTGCTTGGGTTCCTGACCACCTCTCTCATCCTATTCCTGGCTCCTCTACTCTGTTGCCAACCAAACAGCCATAGTGCTCTATTAGGAACAAATTTAGAACCTCGTCCTACTTACAACCTTCCAGTGGCTTCTTTTTCATTTACAATAAAAGCCACCATCCTTACCATAACTTCTATGGTCCCATATAATCTAACTGCATATGTCAACATACACACACACACACACACACACACACACACACACATATACTCATCTCTGGTTTAACTCAATTCTATCTACTCTTGCCTTTTTGTTTGTAAACAAACATGACAAGCAGGTCCTGTCAAGTTATTGCCTGTGCCCTTGTCTGGAATGTTCTTTCCCCAGATCTCTGTATGGCTCAACCTACCCTTTCTCCACTCACCTTCATCTTTCAAGTCTTTCTCAAATGCCGCTTAATCAATGAAGGTTCCTCTCCTCCTCCCCAGAACTTCCTACCCCCACCTTCCTTGGTGCACTGTGTTCTATATAATCTTTTTCACTATCTGATATATATCACTCTATCCCTTTGGTATCCGCCTCCTGCTACTAACATGTAAGCTCCATGGGGGTTCTATTTTTATGATAGTTTTATTCACTACTGTTTCCCCAGTGTCTAGTAAAATGCCTAGAAGGAATTAAGCAAATAATTTTTGAATTAATGGAAGAATAAAACTGAACAAATAGAACTGAGGGATAAATATGGAACAGAACTATTTGGGAGAGCTGTTTGGGAGGTAAATGAAATAGACAGCTGAGGTTTCAGATCCAACTCTGCTGCTTACTGATTATGTATCTCCAGGCATAGGTTTTACCCCTTTAAAAGCCCTATCAGCTACACTTGTAAAATGAGAACAAGGTTCCAGGCTTGATGTTCGTGTTGCTTCATGTTGTTCAGTATCTGACCTACTTAATGGGATGACCTAAACAAGGGTGTGCAGAGGCCCTCACAGGACTATCAAAAAGAATGGTTAAGACATTTCAAGTGAGAGTTTATTAATAGCTTTAAATTATGGAGTAACTGGTATGTCCTAAGAATTGTGCTAATGCATTTTAATATATATATATATATATATATATATATATCATTTAACATATAAAGAAACCTACACAATGGAAGAGACTCTCTGTTTCACCTTCAAAAAATATGGGGCTCCTAGAAATTAGGTGACTCATTCAGACTCCTATTAGGCGGAGGATACAACATTCCAATCCAAATGTGATTCTTAACCTTTTTTCTTTCTATTCTATCAGATCTCACAGTTTTGATTACACATAGTGTTCCCTCTGTATGGCCCTGTTCTGGGTTGCTTGCCTTCTCCTAAGGTAGTGGCTCTTATTAGGATTTTTTATTCAAGTTTTATTTTTTATAACATGGGAAAGGGGTCAGAATTTAAGGTATGACATACAGGTTTCTGCGCACAGGCAGTGAATTGCAAACTAGCGCACAGCAGTTTCCTGCTTCTCCTATGCGGGTCCTAGCCAAAGCGGCCTGAGCAACTAGTGTTTTTTTCTGAGTAATATCCCTGGTATTTAGGATGGCATTTGCAGTATTTAAAATTCAGTTGAAGTCTAAGAAAATGCAAGGATTGTTTTTAATAGTAGAGGAATGGGAGGTGACGGAAAAGGAAGGATTCACTAAATAATAAATTAATACTCTGAGGCACTCATTCTAAAGGGTTGACAGGAACCAATACTTCTATCAACAGAAATAGGGACTGAGTAATATTGGTAATCCTGGGATATTTTCTTTTCATCTTTCCCTCTGAAGTTGCAATTAATTCCTTAACTCACTCACATTGCCAAAAACAGTTGGCTCTCGTTTCTATCTCATATTAAAATTTTAACATTACATTAAAGTATACTGTGAAGTAGCCCATGATGCCAGTAAGTAGTTACAGTTGAGACCAATATTTATCTTTGATGGTTGAGTCACAAGGTCAACAAAATGAAAAAGGGAGGAAGGAAAGAGATCAAAAGAAAATCTTCTCTTTCTGTGCCCATGAAAAAATGCAAAATATGACTTTAAAATTATAATACCCTGTCAGACATGTTTTATGTGTTGCTTTTGGTCATTTCAAATTCATATTATAGTCGCCTTCAAAAAATCAAGTAAAATTAAATTAATAATTTGTCAAAAGTTTCCTATGTATTTCTTTTATGTTCTCAATTTACGTTATATCCTGTATCTTCTATCACATTTTCCTTGACCACTATTAAGATAATATATGTATTAAAATATATAAAAACACCAGTCATATGTTACTGTATAGAATGATGATGCAATCAAAAGCATATTGGACAAATACTAATTTAAACAGTTGATACTAAAATGTCACAGATATATTCATACATTAATTTAAATAGACAATTATAGCAGCAATTTTCCCACAAGGGAAAGCCCTCATGATTCTTCCCTATCTTGCTCCTGGGATCTGACACCTAGATAATATACTTGAGCCATCAGAAAGCCTTAATTCATTGATTTTTCATTTGGATGATTATATGTACATTTTCAATTAATGAAAAGGCACTTATTAAGTGCTTTTTTGTGTAGGGAACTGCTGGGCACTCTATGGATCAATTTAAATAGACCAAGTCCTACCTCACTCTTAAAATTTCACACTGAACATTAAGGCAGAGATAGAAAGGACATTGAAAGGGCAAACTTAAAAGAAACAATACATAACAAAAGTCAAATTGAAGCATTAGTGCTTTACCTATTGATTAGAGTGGAATAGCTGGGTAAGGACAAATCAAAGGAAGTCTTTTATTTGATTTTACACGTGATAGATACTGATTCATGGCAGCACTGAATTTCAGGGTGAATTTCGGGTACTGTTTCTATGAGGCAGGAATTACAAAATTTGGTGATCTGTCTTAAGTTAGCAAAGAGGTACAAAGATGATTTAAGGTATAAACATGAATGTCATTTGACTTTGTGTTAGTATAATTTTTAGAAATACATATATATATAAATACTACTTGAAAATCATCTGAGATACTTTTACAAAGTATTAATGCTTGCCCCACCTACAAATCAGAATCTCTGGAAGATTGAACCTGGACATTGGTGTTTATAAAAAACAAGTTTCCCAAGTGATTCCAATGTGCAGCAAGGACTAAGAATCATTGGGTTACGTCACTTTTAACACTCTCAAGATATAAATGTGTTCTCTGTATCTTTAGGTAAGAATGAATCTCATACACCTGAGACTGACCTTCCACTTTTAAAGCTCATCTCCTGTTGGCGAGACCAGTCTGTACAGGTATGATGTGGTTTATGTTCTTGAGGTTATTGCAAGAGTTTCTTGCTGCTAAGATTCATTAATACCCCCCTTTTACCTGAGAGTACAAGTAAGTAGTTACTCTTGTCCTTCCCAAATGGATTCCCAGGACTTCCTTTCAACAGGCCTAATGTAGAAACAGGCATGAAGAGAAACTTGGGAAAAAAATCACATAAGCAAGGGTGTACCAAGGAAGGGAGCATGAATAGAGATGGGAGGGGGGTTCATGCTGTCGTACGTAACTTTTTGCTTGATGGGGTTTCAGTTTGAGGTAGAATTGTTTATTACTTGATTTCTTTCTTTTTCTTTTTTTTTTGTGGCACTGGGGATTGAACCCAGGGGCATCTACCTCTGAGCTACACCCCCAGCCCTATTTTTATTCTTTATTTTGAAACACATAAACAAGGGTGCACCACCACGCCTGGCTCCCTTGATTTCAAAATGTACTACGACATTAAGGTACCTTTGCTTGGGAATTTGTTTATGTGAAATTAAAAATCATTCTTCCTTCCTGAGAGTATGTAATCTGTGAGCTGATTTAGAAAACTGGTTTTCTTCAGTGTTCAATTTAAGTCCCCCTTTTTTTAATACTTCTTTGGGTTCCAAAAGTTTACTGGTAGCTTTGTACATTACACAATAAATATCTGTGCATTGATTAGATGATTCTATATTGCATCTTCATTCCCCATCTTGATAAATATCAAATTTGCAAAATGAGAATAGCAATAACTCCAATTACAAATGGTTATGTTCGATTATAGGGAAACAAAGATTAAGCTACATCAAAACAGACTCTAAGCCGGGCGTGGTGGCACACACTTGTAATCCCAGTACTTTGGGAGGCGGAGACCCGAGGATCTGGGTTTGCGGCCAGCCTCAGCTCTCTCTCTCTCTCTCCCTGTCTCTCTCTCTCTTTCTCTCTACTTAGTGAGGCCCTCCACAACTTAGTGAGACCCAGTTTCAAAATAAAGTATAAAAAATAGGGCCGGGGGTGTAGCGCGGAGGTAGAATGCCCCTGTGTTCAATCCCTGGTATCACACACACACACAAAAAAAAACAAAAAACAGACTCTAGGGGTTGACACCGTAAGAGCAAATATTCCCAGATGGAATGACCATGGAAAATGATTATCATAGCCCACAAGTTGCCACATGATTTACCACCATCCTAACCTCATCTCTCATAATTTCTCTGCCCCCATCTTATCCAGATATAGCCTCATTGGCTTTCTTTTTTATTTCTAGAATACACAAAGCTTATTTTCTCAGAATCTTTCTGGATTCTTGGACTAGAATTCTCATTTCTCCATTTTTCATCCAGGTCTTTACTCTTTTTACTCAGAATCAGCCTGATGAGAGAAGTCTTTTCTGACTGCTCTAAGCCATGTTGCCTGAAGCCATCCCCTACCCCATAGTTCCAGCGGCTCATCCCATCACCCCGCTTTATCTTCTTTGTTGTGATTGCTTTTAGTGGAAATGATATCACTTGCTTTTTGTGCATACTTACTGTCTGTCTGGTCACTGGTTCATCAGCTTGCTGAGGGCAGGGACCTTGTCTGTCTCACTCACCACCTATCACCAGTGGCCAGAAAAGCAGTAGTGACAGTAGCCAGTCAATAAACATTGAGTGGAGGAGTGAATGAATGAATGAATGAATGGTTATGTGAACCTTCTCTGTAATAATTAAAATAAACACTGGCATATGCTGATTTTAGCAGCATATTAATAGTCATCTCCCAAAAGTATACTTACTAAAGATGAGATTTTTTTCACCCAGAAGCAAAAGAATTCCTCAATGAGAAAAAAAAAATCCTTAAATGATTCAGCAGAACATTTATCCTGACTCTAAAGATTATTTTGTAGTTGTTCATTTAACTTTAACTACCTTTTGATATAGTTTGGACGTGTTTGGACTAATGGAATTTTAAGGTTCTATGATTCAATGGCCATGTGTGAAATACTGGCAATAGGACAGATATTCCCTGAGCATTTAGTATTCACTGTGCAGGAAGTCCAAGCCTCGAAGTCCTCTCATCTCTGCCACTAGCTTGATGCATGATTCCAGAAGAGAGATTTAGCTCGTTGATTTTTTAAAATCTTTTTCATTTGTAAAGTGGGAAGGAGAATTTCTAGGCTCTTTAGGAACAACAGACCCTTGCAAGTATTTGTTTAAATGCTTCAGTAACCAGTGCTAGATTTTTCATAACACCATTTACTCAGGCCCTTAGTTGAATCACTTAAGTTTGGATTTACTTTTTATGTATTTTAGGAGCACTGGGTAGTAATGAAATACTTTCTGAAACAGAAAAATCCAACTTTAGAAATCGAATGTTTACCTTTAAGGGAGAGAGTAAGAGTGAGTTAAATTTTCAGATGATGAGTTTTTTCCAGATGTTTTATCTCTTTTGCTTCTTATATATGAAACACCTAAGATAAGAATAAATGCTGGAAAAGAAACAGGAAAGTTTGGGGGTTGCTATTTGCATGTTTCTGCAACTGCCCTAAAGTCCTTTGCATTTTTTAAATCTAATACCAGTGGGTGCAATTACCCACATCTAGGCCTTCAGGGAAAAGTATTGCTTTTCCAGAAGACACTGCAAAGACATGAAAGGCCAACGAGAGCTTCAGTGTTGGGAAAATGCTTTCATCACAGACAGTCTGGGCATTTTGGAACAGCAAGCAGGACACAGGGATTCTTATGAGTATTAATGATGCTGGATGTTATTTCATAGTATTTTGCTGTTCCAAGATATTAGTGAGACATCATCAAAAATTTTTAACTTGCCAATGGCACAAGAATACTTATAGAAATAAATATATGGCCCAGGCCCAGACTTGTGGATGACTCCTTCTAGCAATGGATTTATAAACCTTATTTTGATTATTTTCACAGTCTCTCATAAAAGGTAATTTGCATATCTACCTTTTTAGACAAATATATTTATATGCATTTGGAAGACAGCTTTATAGCCATCATGTTCAATTCTAGATCATTATTGAAATCACAAAGTTATATACACATATGTAAAATATTGTCTGAAAATTTTATGTTTTGGAGAAAATTTTAGCCCTATTGATCCTAAACAAAATTTATCTACTATATTTATATACTGAAGGCATTCAAACATTGATAGCTAAAGCTATCAATTTATTATACTTTTCAGACTGTATGTATAAAGTATGTAGAAGAGTATTTGTTTGGTGTCGACTGTAAACCAGAGACCGTGATAGCATTATTATATTCTTATAACATGTGGCCTTTCTCTTTGGATGGGAACAATGCTGAATTACTATCACACTATGCCTGAAGTCTATATACCTTGAGTTTGCTTCCAATGGGGTGTATATCATTAAATATTCACTTTTAAATGTTGTAGCTCTTAATAGCCTACTTGTTTTGATTAATATATTTTATTCCATTGTTATTTCTGTTCCCCTTAATTTTGATGATACTTGAATATTTTTATAATATGCAGTGGTAGTGACAACTATGTAACAAAACAATAGGTGAAAATTTGAAGTCATGGAATATAAATCTAATAATTAAAATAGTAAATAAAATTGCATAAATCACATAAATATTTAAGAATGATGGTCTTGTCAATCATCATTGGTGCTGTCCCTTGATCCTACAAGTTATTATAAGATATTATATCCAGTGGAATAGATTACATTTTATATCAAAATTGCGGGCACTTCACAGAGGCAATAATCATCCCGGTGTGAGGGAAACCATAAGCCCAATGGGAAAATGGCAAAACTTCCCTTTCTGAAGGATGTAACACAGTCTGGACACATTGGGGTCTAAGGAATCCTCTTTGACATAGATATGGACAGAGCAAGTTACATATAGTATTCTACCTTTGAAAGCTCTCACCCTAACTTCTCAGTTTCAAAGACTTTGTTTTATATGTGAGGATATGAAGTTTCAGAAGAGCATATGACTTGTCAAAGGTCACATTTGTAGTAACTGCCATAGTTGGATCAGAAACTCAAACCTTCTTTTTCAGATCTTTGTTCTACCATATCATCCACATCTTGGAATTAGTACTGTCAAATAACGTGTATGACAAGATAAAATGAAATAGTGATATATAATTGCTCATCATGAGTAATACAAGTATATCCCATCATGTGATACATATAAATCAGCATGGTTTGCCAATATTATAATATATAGTTGTATATGTTATAAACACCCTATAGAGTAGTTAATACATTATCATAAGTCTCATCACATGGTTGATATTAATAGGCATAATTCACCATCATTGTGATATGCATAAATAAGTATGATAGTGTTGAATATCTTATCACATGATATTCATGAGTAAGCATTACTTCCTTTTATCATGATGGGCAGTACTACATGTTAGTGTACATGGTATGCAATAGTAAAAGCATACCCTTCTTTAGCCTGTTTTCTTTCCCTAATCAAGTATTGACTGTGAGCTGGACAAGGTCAGGGCGATAATCAGCAATAAGTAAGCTGCTCTCATACTCTTGGGAAGCTTCCTTATTTAAAAGTCAGGCACCCAGCTCCCTCTGCCCCACTAGTTCAGTGAGCCATCAGCATAAGCTCTCTGGGTAGCCCTGGAACCTATATGTCTCACATGCTACCATGACGCATAAAAGAGACTAAATAAAAGTTCAGCTGAATACAGGTCGTGGCCACCACATCTCCAGATCACCACTCTCAGATGGTTTCCCAAATCCTTCACCCTGGGCATCCTACATGGTAGTCTGGGAATAATGGGAAGAGGGGTCAGGGGAAATTGTGGAACATGGGCCAGCTTGGCAAAAGGCAGGCCTCTGGGGGGGAAAGGAGCAGGCATTGGGATGTGGCTATATGAAGGGTTTAATTGCTGGCCAGAGAAGGATATGGGGAGGTGTCTGATGTCCGCATATATCAGTGGTATCTTTCCTTTCCTCCCTGGTTCAGCTCTTGGCTTTCCTTGGTCACTACCTAGCTCCTGCACCTTGCCACATCTCCTGCCAGAAAGAAGTCTAGGCAAAAGGTCACTAGCTTTGCCTTGAGGGGTGAGGGTACAAAATCTTGGGTATGTACTCCAGATGGCCTGTTCACCAAGTCTGTGTAACCTTGGGCTGTCATGTCCCAGGTTCTTTGTTTTTAAAATATTTAATATCTGGGTCTGGGATATAGCTCATTTGGTAGAACACTTGCCTAATCTGCATAAGAACTTGGGTTCAATCACAGCACTGCAAAATAAATAAATAAATGAAGATATTTAACTAGATGCTCTGTGATAAATATCTCCCCCACCCCTTACCAACACCACTACAGTTCCTTGACCAGATACACACAAGACTTGGAAGGCATGCTTTACAGTATTTTAACCTATGTAAAACCATGCATGCATACATTTAGTTTAGTGAGACTTATTAGAGACTTTTCTGTAACTTTCTCTATTAAACATAATTTAAATCCAATATTTTTATCTGAATAGTACTACAGTGTTAGACATGAGTTTGCCTTATCTTTAAATACAATATGATATATTCAAATTAATTTTTTTATCATCTGATGAAAATAGCTTAGTTAGACCAGAGTTGAAAACTCCTGTCAAGTATACATTTAGAATGTTGAATTTGCAAAAGAACCATTTGGGGGCCAGTTTTTACTACCCACATTTTAGTTCTTGTAGATGCTACTTCTAGCAGAACTAAACAGTACCATTTATGGGAAACCAGATCAAAATTCTGGGCTTTGAATATTTTACAAAACCCCCAAACATATGTAATAATACTAAAAAGAATCTATTAAAAAATCTTTCTAGGTAACTGAAGCAATACAAGCTGTTCTCTTGGCTGAAGTCCAACAGCACATGAAGAGTTTGAGAAAAACACCAATTGACAGTCAACCAGTGTCCCTGGCAGAGAATAGCAACTATGAGGGGACGCAGATCCCACCAAAGAAGGAATGGGCCGAGGAACTAGAGTTACAGTGTATTAGAAACACTTTGTCTCTGCAGAGTAAGTACAAAATTTATTGGATTGCTCTTTCAACAGAACTTTTGCAACACAATAGAATGTGTTGAGAATGTCATTTCTACAAGATCCAAGCCAAGTGCCCTATTTCCGAACTACTCTCCTATGAATTTCTTCTTATAATTGTCAAGGTTTTAAAGAACTTCTATATTGTATTATAATCATTCTTTTAAGAAGCTTGTATTATTTATAATAATATTTTTAAGTTCAGTGATTAAAAATGAAGACAGGATTAACAGTAATAGCCTAAGGGGGAATATATTACAAGCATACCCCAATAATAATGGGGTTTTTTTCATTTCATGCTTTGATAATAGTTATGTGCCAAATTTTCTTTTCTGGAAATAAATATTATACAGAAAATAAAGCCAGTTTTAAAGTTAGACCATTTGATTTTATAATGAACTTTATCATTGTAATTTCACAATAATAATGTTTATGTTTTATGGCTAGCAAGCTAATCCAAATTTACATTATAAAGTCTGATCTTTTTTCCCATTAGCCATGACTTTTTTAAAAAAGAAATAAACATGGCTAACACTAAATTAAGTATAAACTTAATTTTTTACTTAATTAGTAAACTTTAGATAGATAAATTAATTTATAATATGATTGAGTGTTTTTGTCAAGAAAACATGCTACAAATGTACATATTTAAGATTATTAAAATTGTCAGATATTTCTTTTAGTTCTCAAAAGAGATTTTTAAAAAAATTATTGGAGACTCAGAGAAATGTTGCTATATTTGAAATGTCAAATCTCAGAACAGGTCAAGCATGGTGGTGTATGTCTGTAATCCCAGTACTTGGGAGGCTGAAACAGGAGGGTCGTAGGTTTGAGGACAGCCTCTGCAAGTAGTGACACGCTCATCAATCTAGCGAGAACTTGTTTCAAAATAAAAATTAGAAAATAGATCTGGAGTTGTAGCTCACAGGTAGAATGCCCCCGGATTCTATTCCCTGTAACACACACGCAGGCATGCACGCACACACACACACACACACACACACACACACACACACACACCAGAACAGGTATCATTCTTGAAAATGTGTTATAATTATTTCTTATCATTATTTTATGATTACCAGTTGGAGAGTATTATGTGACTAGAGATGAAAAGGTAGATTCAGTAAAGGCCAATGATCAAAATAGGTAGAATATTTATTAACACCAGGATAGTAGCTTATGATGGAAAATTCAGTAAATAATTTGACAAAGTGAAATGGCTATTTCAAGTCATTGATTTTCTGTTTTCCAGAAATTAGCTTTAGTTATTCGGTTAACACCTCTGTGAAAGAGCTCATTTTTTATATCACATCATTGCAGTTGTATGATGCCTTTTAAGGAAAACATAGAAAAATTCCTTTTTGCTTAATTTTCAGTGACTCCATTTGCATTCTTGATTCATATGAAGAGGCACCTAGAAGCCGGGCGTGGTGGCGCACGCTTGTAATCCCAGTACTTTGGGAGGCGGAGACCGGAGGATCCGGGTTCGTGGCCAGCCTCAGCTCTCTCTCTCTCTCTCTCTCTCTCTCTCTACCTAGTGAGGCCCTCCACAACTTCATGAGACCCGGCTTCAAAATAAAGTATAAAAAAATAGGGCCAGGGGTGTAGTGCGGAGGTAGAAAGTCCCTGGGTTCAATCCCTGGTACTGCAAAAAAAAAAAAAAAAAAGAGGCACCTAGAGGTGCCTCTGATAGGTTGTTCCAGGTGTCCAAAGACAAAGTTGTTCATCATGTGTTAACTCTCTCTGAGGGGACATTTATGAGCCTTATCCTTAATCTTAAGAGCGTACCTTATTTCTTGGTGCGAAGCTCTCTTTTCTGGGTAAGAAACTCTTGGAGGAATATCAAAGTGAAACTTTAGATGAGCTTTGCTGTCATGTGACTTACCTATATTTGACCTTTCATCAGTTTGGGCCCATTTCTATACCCAGTTCATTCTCAGGCATATGAACTATTTTCAATACTATGGAATCTAGTTTTATCATGACTGAAGACATTTGGATTTTTTTTTTTTTTTTGGCGGTACCGGGGATTGAACCCAGGGGCGTTCTACCTCCACGCTACACCCCCAGTCCTACTTTTTTATACTTTATTTTGAGACCGGGTCTCACGAAGTTGCAGAGGGCCTCACTAGGGGGAGAGAGAGAGAGAGAGAGAGAGAGAGAGCGAGCTGAGGCTGGCCGCGAACCTGGATCCTCCGGTCTCCGCCTCCCAAAGTACTGGGATTACAAGCGTGCGCCACCACGCCTGGCAGACATTTGGATTTTAAGCTTTGTATCAACTATCATTTTATCAATTATTAATGATTCTTTACATATGATAAAATAGAATTTGGGTTAATTTGTGATAAGAATTTGAACACCAAAATATTAAAGCTGGTAGGTGAAGTTTAGAATATTTGTTTTAAAAATCAATAACATATACAATGCTGAGCATATATTTACCTAAGAAACACTACCTGTAGGAAAACATTAACTGTAGGAAAATATTAACTGTGGTTCAACTAATTGAGAACATGTAACAGGCACTGAAGAAGGAATTATCCAAATAATATTATATTAAATTAATATGGTCTTTTTTCCCTTTGAGAAAAGATGTATTTTTAAACTATTCAAAAGAACTTAGTAAAATTGTAGCAAAAAATCTTAGGCATTCATTTTAGCAGTATGTACTGCATTACGTGGTGGTATTTTAAAAACAAAAACAAAAAGCTGTTTTCTTTATGTCAGTTGTCCAGAGACAGAAGATGGGAAAGGGCTATTCACTGGTGTGATGATTCCTCAAATTTCACAGGCAGATTTACTTAGCCCAAATGTTATTGCAACATAGGTCATTTTACAAAATATTTTTATGACAAATGGTATACTTTAAAAAATTTTTATCAGGTCCTTTACTCATTTGTCTTCTCTGAGTTCCCTCTATCTCCTTCTTCTTTTCTGTTTCCTGTAATTTTTTCTTGGTTTCTGGGTGATACATATTAATTGTGAATCATTTGCAAAGTAAAAGACGATCATCTTGTTATTCATGGATACCCAAAAACTTCTTTTAATGCTAGAGTGGAGTATATTTGGCTGATTAGCATTAAGGTAATAGAGCAATAATCCTGAGAACAATAATAACAGTTACTAAGTTCTTAATGCACTCCAATACTAGGCAAAGTATTTTTTAATGTCCTGTCACTTTTTCCTTTAATTCTTACATAATTCACATGAATTCTAAGACTGTACTTCTAACGGTTGAGTCCTTTGCCCAAGCAACTTCAGCTTTTTAAATATCCATGTTCATGGGCATGAAGTTTCCAAAGTACAGTTGAAAAGAACTATTCTCTGAGAAAGACAGACTGTTCTGGTGCTACATAGGTTTGTCCTCAGAAATTATCTCTTTAAATTTTTTATTTGACATACTAAATATATGTGTATTTCTCATGTACATTAAAATAAATTTAAAAAATTAAGTCCATCACCACACCATCCACTTTGAATTCCACTAGTGGTGTACACCTTGCATTGTAAATATACCTCCTGTTATTATCTCACACGTGCGTGTGTGTGTGTGTGTGTATGTATGTGTGTGTGTGTGTGTGTGTGTGTGTGTGTGTGTGTGGTGTGGCACTGGGGATGGAACCCAGAGGCATTCTACCTCCAAGCTATACCCGCAGCCCTATTTTATTTTTATTTTAAAATAGAGTCCCCCTAGGTTGCTGAGAGTCTTACTATTTGCTGAGGCTGTCCTTGAACCTGTGATCCTCCTGTCTCAGCCTCTCAGGTACTGAGATTACAAGTGTGCGCCACCACACCTGGCTATTATCCCACTTTTTAAACAAAGAAAACTGGAACTTAAGAGAAACTGTATGTCTTACATAAAAATCACAAAATTACTAAAATCAGGGAAGCAAAACCAGATATTCTGTGAAACATTGTATTCTTATCCAGTAAGCTATATTCTCTATCCTGGCAGCATGAAGGAAATTTACTCTAAATCTGCTTGATCTGAAAATTGAATAATTTATTGAATGGTTTTCTTAGATTTTTATTCCTCTCTCGTAAATCATGCTTTCCATTACCAGAGAAAAGTCAGTATTCAATCATTGCCATCTCAGCCCTCACAATACAGAAAATCACCCAGTTTCTGGAACTATTTTTATGAGATGCATCTAGGAAGCTCTGGAAATCAAATGACGTGAGAGCTGAAGTATAATATGTGTTCGAACTCTACAGTTCTGTGTATTATTTATTTATTTTTCAGTGTTTGTACTTGTTACATTGCACAGTATGTATTTTATTTGAGGTCTTAGTATTTGTGTATCAGTGTTTTGCATGAGTGGTAAATTTTATCTGAGTTTACATTGTTACAATGATTACTTTGCTATCTTCCTTGAATCTCTTTTATAAGAAATTGTACAATTAATACTCATATTTAAGGCCCAAATCCATTGCTTTAAAAATGGCAATGGCTTCTATTATTCAAGGGCATTTGAAAGTTATTTTCCTTTACATTTTTTGGAATGTTATTTGAATCAGTTTAAAAAAGTAGTCTAAATTGTTCCATTAAATAAATTGGTTGAAATAGAAAGGGAGGCTTGGTAGATAAAGCTGTCACCTTGAAATTATTGACTGAATTTAAATTTCATGTGAAACTGGTTGTAAGATGATGCATCGAATAAGGATATTACAAATAATCTTTACTACATACATCATATTCAAAGATTTAAAGAAAATTAAATTACAATTTTTTAAAAAAATTTTGTTTAAATGAAATCATGCTTTTGTTGTAATTCAAGAAAAGAAAAAAACATCTATTCAACAGAACAATTTTGATAGTCCTGTCCTGAAGAAGGACAGGCTGGGCAGGTTTCTTCTACCTGCTGAGCTTCTCAGAAAGAAAATTGTCTGGCTGTGTAAGGGCTTTGAAACCTATTTGACTACCTCACAGGGAAACTCTTTCTTGACTATCCGTATTTATAGTAAATACATCTTTGCCCACTCACTGTACGGTCTCCAGGCCTAAGTAAGAACAGTAAATTCTTCTTATTCTCTTCTTCTTCTTCTCCTTCTCCTTCTCCTTCTCCTTCTCCTTCTCCTTCCCCTTCCCCTTCCCCTTCCCCTTCCCCTTCCCCTTCCCCTCCTCCTC
>PVJS01046755.1:0-15690 GCA_004027185.1 Glis glis
GCTGTACCGGGGATTGAACCCAGGGGCATTCTACCTCCGGGCTACACCCCCAGCCCTATTTTTTATTCTGTATTTTGAAACAGGGTCTCACTAAGTTGCGGAGGGCCTAAGTAGCTGAGGCTGGCTGCGAACCTGGATCCTCCTGTCTCAGCCTTCCAAGTACTGGGATTACAAGTGTGCGCCACCATGCCTGGCTTGGGACCTAGTTTAATAGCAGCCCCTCACCCCTTGAGAGCAGTCTGCCTGCAGAAGGTGGCAGGTGCTTGGGTAGGGGGGAATGAGTTGCTGGTCTGTGATGCCTAGGGCATTTGGCTCATCCCAGGCGCTTTGGGATGTCAGCCCCCTCCCACTCCCAGCGCTCTCCTCTAAGGATGCCATGTATACCAGACCCCCATGTCCAGGTGGCTCCCCTTTCCTTTAGGACTTGGACACACCAGGGCTGTGGCCCGTGCAAGGTCTCTCAGCTGATGGTCACCCTCCCCTTGGGGTCATTTGCCAAGAACTTGCTGTGCCAAGCCCCCAGGGCTGGGTTGCAAGGAGATGGGTATGTGCACATGGCCTATATAGTGTGATCAGTTATGCAGTCCCTGGGTTGGGCCCAGGAACAAGAGAAGTTAGGCTGCTGGGCACATGGAGCACACCTGTATTCCCAGCTACTGGGAGGCTTGAACAGGAGGATCTGAGCTCAAGGTCACCCTGGGCAACTTAATGAGACCCTTTCACAAGAGGCTGGGGATGTAGTTCAGTGATAGAGTGCTTGCCTAGCATGTGTGAGGGCCTGTGTGAAGTCCCTGGTCCTCCTCCCCATGAAAAGAGAGCTAGGCTGGTAGCAGGAGCAGAGTGTTCCAGGAGGTGGGCCAGTGTGGTTGTGTATGGATATTCCTTTGTCTAGGCACCCAAGTGGGTGTCTTGTCAAGTTCTTGTCCTCCTGCCTCCTGTTGAAGAGGCATTAGCACCTCATTTAATAAGGTTTTTTTTGTGTGTGTGTATGTGATACTGGGGATTGAACCCAGGGGCATTCTACCTCTGAGCTACACCCCCAGTCCTATTTTATTTTTATTTTGAAACAGCGTCTGGCTAGGTTGATGAGTCTCACTACCTGTTGAGGCTGTCCTTGAACCTGTGATCTTCCTGTCTCAGCCTCCCAAGTACTGGGATTACAAGCTTGCGCTACCACGCCCAGCTCTTTAATGAGCATTTATATAGCACCTGTTTGCACTATTGTTTCTGCATTTTACACATGGGGAAATAAAGGTCCCAAAACAGGAGGTGGCATGGCTTAGGTCACACAGCTAAGAGGTAGCAGAGCTGGGTGTGCACCAGGAGTCTGGCCCAACATCTGTGCTCTTAACCACAGGCCAGGTTGCTGCTATCAGGTGGTCCCAGGCCGGGCAGGGCAGGGTGGTGGCCGGTGGAAGATGGGGGCAGGAGGTGGAGTTGGTGTAGCATGGGCAGGTGCTGAGGCGCACATTATTAAGACCATGGCCTAGACTTGAGGATTTCTGGTGACCTGAGTTCCTCCCCCAGGTGGGACAGTCTTGGGTTGTCATGGAGGGGTGAGTGGCCCCTCCCCAGTGGCCTCTTTGTCCCTGACCCACTGCCCTCCCCCACAGGCGGGCTGTATGCTCTTCCCCCACATCTCCCCCTGCGAGGTGCGTGTGCTCATGCTCCTGTACTCGTCCAAGAAGAAGATCTTCATGGGCCTCATCCCCTACGACCAGAGCGGCTTCGTCAACGCCATACGGCAGGTCATCACTACCCGCAAACAGGTGTGCCAGCTGAGCGCATCCTGCTCTCACTAGGGCAGAGAGGAGCTAGCCCAGGTTGGCCCCTGGCCCCCCAGCCAGTGGACATGGGTAGCTGTACTCACATGGGCAGAGCAGGGTTTGCTGGTGGGAACATCGGAGGCACTGTGCGGAGGCAGCAGCTTGTTTCCACTGGGCTCAGGAAAAACGGCTTCTCAGTGAGGCTTGAGGGACGGGGTGGGGGCAATGGAGGGTGGGTGCTGGCATCAGGGAAGCTTTGTGGAGCTGCGCATTGTGGAGAGGGGTGGTGTGAGGCTAGAGGCTTAACAGGCATTCTGGTTTCTGCCAGAAGTGTCCTAGCTTGTAAAACAGATTACATTAGAGGCAGGTGAGGGGCAGGGCCAGCTTTTAGGATTCTCCTAGGGCTGTGAAGTCAGGGAAGAGACTGTGATGGGAGGAAGGAGGGGGCTGGGGCTGACAGGCCAGGGCAGGAGGAAGCTCAGGAGCCCTAGGGTGGTGTTGAGGTGTCTGGGAGCCTCTTCTGAGGCATCCCTGCAGCCGGGCTCCTGGTGCATGGCCCACCCTGCCTTCTCCCACAGGTGGTAGGACCCGGTGGTGTCCACTCGGGCCCTGTCCAGATTGTCAACAACAAGTTCCTGGCATGGAGTGGAGTCATGGAGTGGCAGGAGGTGAGCCCTGGGCAGCCTGGGGACCTTGGGACCCACATATGTCACCATCTCTGGGCTGTTGGCACCTGCTGTCTCCCGTCTCTGAGGCTCCTCTCTTCCTCTGCCCCAAAGCCCAGGCCTGAGCCCAACAGTCGGTCCAAGAGGTGGCTGCCATCCCATGTCTACGTGAATCAAGGGGAGATCCTGTGAGTGTTCGGATTGGGGGCAGAGGCCATGTCCTTGCAAGACAGCCTCCTGACTCTGTCCTCTTGTGCCTCAGGAGGACCGAGCAGTGGCCAAGGAAGCTGTACATGCAGCTCATCCCGCAGCAGCTGCTGGTGAGTTGGGGAGGGTTGGCCCTCAGCTTGTGCGCCATGTGACAGCAACCAGCCTAGATTTCAGGGCTGTGGGGGATAGCAAGGGCACTTCCCTGAGGTGGCTCTTGTGTTGTCAGCAGCTGGGATGGAGGCACACACCTGTAATCTTAGTACTTGAGAGGCTAAGACAAGAGGTTTGCAGATTCGAGGCCAGCCTCAGCAATTTAGTGAGGCCTTATTTCAAAATAAAAAAAAGGGCTGGGGGGTATAGCTTGGAGTTAGAATGCCCCTGGGTTCAATCCCCAGAACCACAAAGACGAACTCTTGAGTTAGTTGTAACTGGAGCAAAGGGACAGGCAGGTGCAGAAGCCCTGGGGCAGGGGAGGAAGGTGTGGAGAGCAGGCAGTATGGCCCGCAGGCCCACTGGAAGGCTCATGGCCACCTGTGGATTTAGCTGGGTGAGGCTCAGACCTAGGGCTGGCCACTGTGGGAAAGGAGAGGCAGAGCAGGGGTGGCCTGGACCCAGGTGGTGGCCACCAAGGAAAAGCAGACAGAATTGAGTGTCTGAGACCGTGACCCTGCTGGGTGAAGAACAAACAGCAGGGGGCAGGACTCAAGGGGTCCCAGCGCTTACAGAGGTTTTCTGAGTTGGGGGAAGACAGAGCAGGTTGGCTGGTGTGGGAGGTGGGCTTGGAGCCGAGGGGCCTATGGAGTTGGCTGGCCTCCCTGCAGACCACACTGGTGCCGCTGTTCCGGAACTCCCGCCTGGTGCAGTTCCACTTCACCAAGGACATGGAGACGCTGAAGAGCCTGTGCCGCATCATGGACAACGGCTTTGTGAGTGGGGCGTGGGCAGAGGCTGCCGAGTAACAGCTTGGAGCCTGGGGGAGGCCCAGCTGGCTGGGTAGATGGGGGCTGGTCTGCTCGCGGGTTTGGAGAGCCTCAGTGAGTGAGTGGAGGGCGGCCATGCATGGGCACCTGCACTGGGTCCGGGCGACTCCTTGGGAGCTCTGGGCCTGCCCCTCTGTACACAGCGGGCTGGCATCACTAAGCATCACCAAGCACAACTCAGTGCGCCCAGGCCCCTGCCTGTGGCTGTCCTGCTCCCAGGGTTATCCAGCCCAGGTCCCAAAGTACCTGCTGATTGTCTCGTCTGCTGGGTTTTGGCTGAGTCTTTCCCTTTCTCTGGGCCTCGGGTTCCCCTTCTGCGGGGTGAGGAGGGGTGACCTGTGCTTTCAGAACCCTTGGCCAGATCCCTGGAAGACATGTCTAGCAATCCCCTTCCTGCTTCCCTTGACCTTAGTCTAGTAATATCCATGGAACCGGCACCCGAGGGCAGGGCTGGGTGTTGCTTTTGAACTTAAGGTTTCAAGTGGGGAAATCTGTGTCCCCTGGGCCTGCCCCTCTTGGCCGTCCACTGGGGCTGTCTGGGTCTGCAGTGGGCTCTGGCCAGGCCTGCCCAGGAGTCCTGAAGAGCTTCCTGGACCCCTCATGCTATAGTCCCAGAGGCACTGCAAGCAGGGCCTAGGCCCCCAAACCCTTTTGGCTCTAAAGGCCTTAGTTTCCCCTCTGTCAAGTGATCCCTGTGTAGGATCCTATGAGATCAGGGATGGCTATGAGGAGTCCTCGGTCAGCCACACCCAGCAGTGTCCTTGTCACTATTATGCAAAAGTCTCAGACCCTGGTGGGGAGTTGGCGCTATCTCTGCAGGCTCGCCTCACTTTCCCCTAGTAGGAAGGACGTGTGGCACGAGGCAGGGGCCATGCTTAGTGCCACTGGTCTGCTCCGCTGGGTGGTCTTTGGGGCCTTCTCTTGCAGTGGCACTCCAGTTGTACTGTGTGCGGTGACCCCTACTTGGAGCTTGTCAATTCCTGGGCTGCTCGAGAGAGAGCCTATTGGTCCTGGTCCACCTGTTGCTCTTGGCCTGTCTCCTTGTGCCCCAGATGGGGGCAGCAAGGCGGGGCAGCAGGCTTTGCCAGGTTGGCAGTGCACTCTGTGGCTACCAGCTTGGGGCTGAGGGGGGCAGAGTGACAGGAGCATGCAGGAGGGGTGTCCATGAGGGAGCGTCCTGTGACATGCACCCGTCTGCCAGGCGGGCTGCGTGCACTTCTCCTACAAGGCCTCCTGCGAGATCCGTGTGCTCATGCTCCTGTACTCCTCGGAGAAGAAGATCTTCATTGGCCTCATCCCCCACGACCAGAGCAACTTTGTCAATGGCATCCGGCGTGTCATCGCCAACCAGCAGCAGGTCCTGCAGCGGAACCTGGAGCAGGAGCAGCAGCAGCGAGGGGTGAGGCCGGCCCCAGCGCCTGTCCGCCGCCGCCCCCCTCCCCGCTGCTGACTCTCCCCCTCGCTTCCTCTGCAGATGGGGGGGTAGTGGCCCCCCAGGCTGGGCCCTCCAGGAGTCACAGACGAGGCCCCTGCAGAGATTGGTGAGTGGAGACCCTGTAGATTGCAGGATGGACCCTCAGAACTGACAGGGGTGTCGGGGAAAAGCAGGGTGACCCTGGCATGGGCACAAAACCCCACAGTGCCCTGGGCTGCTGGGTTCTGTGGTTCAGCCCCTCCCACTATGTCCCCTGCCCCCCAGGTCAGATGCTTCTGAGCAGGGGCCCCTGGGACTGCAACTGCCCAGCAACACGCAGGACAGCATCCTGAGGTCTCCAATGACTGTCCCTACCCCTGTGTTTCCCCAATAAAACCTTTTAAAAACCCACCTGCCACCTCTGTTCACTGCCAGACATTGGGCAGCCCCTGCTGTGTATGCAAGGCTGTCCTGTGCTCAGAGATGCCATAGTGGGAGACAGCCAAGCAGCAGTGAACATGGTGTTTCAGCAGTCTTCTAGGGAAGGCTGGGGCTGTTGGTTGGGAGTTGACCTTTGAGATCCATCACCCAAGCTGGGAGGGAAAATGGGGCTCAGTTTGGAGCTGCCAAGTTACCTGCTGTAGGCTGTTTCCCAGCTGTGACAAGTGAGGACCACTTGGTGGTTGGTAGCCTCATCTTCTGGGGCCTGTGTCTGGCCCAGACACCACCAGAAGCACAAGGCTATGTCCCTCCTCGGCCATTCCAGAGCCACTGCCGGGGCCCTGCAGACAGTGCTCCTGGTCTCCCTTTGGATTCAACGGGCCTCATTTAGCTGTAAAACACAGGTGGGGCCGGGCATGGTGGCGCGCGCTTGTAATCCCAGTACTTTGGGAGGCGGAGACCGGAGGATCCCGGTTCGCGGTCAGTCTCAGCTCTCTCGCTCTCTCTCCCTCTCTCTCTACCTAGTGAGACCCTCTGCAACTTCGTGAGACCCGGTTTCAAAATAAAGTATAAAAATAGGGCTGGGGTGTAGCGCAGAGGTAGAACGCCCCTGCGTTCAATCTTCGGTACCGCCAAAAAAAAAAAAAAAAACACACAGGTGGGCCAGGGCAATTTTTGCCTCCTGTAACTACCACTCAAGCTGCAGGCTGGTCCAGGCCCACATGCCCTGGGTTCAAATCCAGTGATATGTAACATGAGCCCCAGATTTTGTCCTCAGGGGTCATCTTGAGCCAAGCTGTGTTGGGTCACATGAGCCCTCTTGTGCCCTACCCTCCCAGTTCCCTGCCTCTGTCTATAACCTGTCCAGGATGGCCCAGCAATACCTAAGCCCTTCCACAGTGGGCAATATCCCAGATCTGAACTTGGGTCCAGTTGTAAAGCACACCAGATCTTGACCCACAGTGCAGAGATGGGCGCAGGGGCCAATCTCAGCCAGTCCAGTTCCCTGTTACCTGAAAATGTCCCTAAAGCCTCCATCTGTACCAGAACCAAGTGGCTGATGCACAAGAGGACCACCCTTCCCAGCAAAATGCTGGCCACGCTTGAAGAAAAATAGCATTTATTGCTGGGTGTGGGTGAGAGCTGGGCTGGGCAGGGCAGCTCAGCCCTCGGAGAACTGGCGGTACAGCCGCTCAAGCTTTGGCTCCACCTGCAGCCGGAACGGGATCTCCAAGATGGCAGAGAAGCCTTCGGCCAGCGTGGGGGGTTCGAACTGCTTCCTGGAGGCCCGAGACAGGTGGTGAGGGGAGAGAGGGAGGTCCAGCCCAGTCCTGCCCAGCACCCACCCTGCCTGGCAGAGATACCTGTAGCCAAACATGACCATGTCAGTCACTTGGGCGTGAGAGGAGTCAGTCATCTCACGGAACTGTGGGGAGATTGGAGTGTAGCAATCAGGGGCAGGCCTAGGGGGAGGGGGCCTGGCCCAGGGGTGGGGTCAGACCAAGAGGGCTACAGGCTTACCCGGTTGTTATGGCGTGCTTGGTCTAGTGTTGCAGTGAAGAGGAAGCAGCGACAGGGGACACCTGCGTCTCTGGCGCACTGGATGTACCTGTTGGGGCCAGGACAGTGCTGTCACCGCCCCTTGCCTGCCCTGGGGGAGCGCCCCCCCCCCCACAGAGCCCCAGTACCTAGTGCGGCTTGGAGTGTCTGGATTTGTGTTGTCGATCACCACTTGT
Source organism: Glis glis (assembly GCA_004027185.1). Lineage (NCBI taxonomy): Eukaryota > Metazoa > Chordata > Mammalia > Rodentia > Gliridae > Glis > Glis glis. Next base: position 7,213 of record PVJS01046755.1, read on the forward strand.
TTCCTTTGCTTCAGAGCTGCCTCGCACGCACTCACACAGCGCTGCCAGGAGCCCAACGTGTCCTAGGGGACAGGGGAGGCCAGGTCACACATGGGAATGGGCCGGCCCAGGTGAGATAAGATCCAAAGGGGAGGGGACATTGCCTGAGGGGAGACAGAGCCCCAGAGTAGCGGGGCTGCAGGAGGGAGGCAGTGACTCTAGGCTGGGAAGCTGTCCAGAGGAGCATGTTGGGGGCAGGACTGGGACTGAACAGATGTGGCGGTGCAGCCACGGCTTCATACCCGGTTCACGTAGACATATCCTGCCGACACGAGATGTTCCTTGAGGAAGGTGGACTTCCCAGCTGTGAGGCACAGTATCTGTATCAGTGAGCACCTGGGACCCAGAGGGACACTCGGGGCATTTGAGGGGTCAGGTCATCTCACCCCCAGGGAATCCCACGGCGACAACCACCTCTGGGTTGGAACTCAAGAGGGAGCTGGACTCAGGGAGGCAGAGAGGCCCGGAGCGGGAGATGGTCCTCTGGGAGGGGTAGGACGAGGCATGAGAACGTTGTCCCCCATCCACACACGCCCCCCTTCCTCCGCTCAGGCCTCACCGGGTCAAACGCTGGGAGGTCGAAGCCAGCCACTGGCCACTTAAGGAAGAACTCCTCCGGGGTGGCGAAGGGCAGGCCAAGGTTGAGCGCAAACTGGGGCAAAGACAGAGGTCAGGCAGAGGTCAGGCGTGGCTGGAATGGGGGAGGGGGCGGGGCTCACCAGCCGGTCTGCACAGGAGAAATCTTTCTTCTTCCGTCCAGGGGCCCAGTTGGCTGGGCGGCCCGCAGCATCTGGAACACAGGGGATACTCCACCAGCAAGCTCAGAGAGAGGGGCCGCCCACCCACCGCAGCCCCAGGCCCTTACCTCCCACGAAGACGCTGTCCCCGATGGAGATGGGCACACCCTCATTGCCCTGGAGAAACATGCAGTGAGAACCCCATTCGTTAAAAGGCTGCTCTGCTTGCTCTGTGCCCTGCATCAAACCGGATCTCAAACTTCCATGTCCCCACCACCATCCAGCCAGTTCTCACACTCTTCACCTCTTCGACCATAATCAACCATAATCCTGGCAGGCAGTCTCTGGCGGCTGCAGTTCAGTGGCCTGACCGGAGGACTGATGGTCCCTGCCTGTTCCCCCAGATAGCCGCCAGAGGGCGCCTGTTCCCACACAGTCAGCTCCTGTGCCTCCCAGGGCTCCAGCCTCACGGGTCTTCTCACACACAAGGCCCCCTACCTCAGGTCGTTTGCACCTGCTATTACTCCCACCCACTCTCCCTCCCTCACCTCCTATACACCTTAGTCAAACGTCATCTTCTCAGGTCCTTCCTGGCGTCATCTTGCTTCACTCCCTGCGGTTATTTTTTTTATTGCTGTACTGGGGATTGAACCCAGGGGCATTCTACCTCAGAGCTACACCCCCAGCCCTATTTTTATTCTTTACTTTGAAACAGGGTCTAAGTTGTGGAGGGTCTAAGTAGCGAAGGCTGGCCGCAAACCCAGTCTATGTTTTTAGTCAGCCACCTCACTGGTCTGTGAGCACTGCTGGAGCTGGCGTGCTTATCTTGTTCACCAGTATTTTCAGCTTAGATACAGGGCTTCAGAACAAATGCACACAGGAACAAATGAAAGGATTTCTCTCAACCACTGATTTTTCTTTTGCGATACTGGGGATTCAACCCAGGTGTACTCTACCACTGAGCTGTACCCCCAGCCCTTATTTTATTTTGAAGCAGGGTCTTGCTAAATTGCCAAAGCTGGCCTCACACTTGCGATCCTCCTGCTTCAGCCTCCTAAATAGCTGGGATTACAGGCACACGCCCCTGCACCTGGCTCAACCACTGACTTTCAAAGCTTAAGAGCACTGGACGCATATGCCAACATCTAGGATGTGACAGCTAAAAACATGGTAAGGACCAAGGGAGAAAAGTAGAGGAGTGAGGTCACTGGGCAGGATTGGGGCAAGGGAAAGGAGGGCAGCCAGTAAGAAGACTGCAGGGAAGCACAGCTCACCTGCTCCTGCAGATGGTCCCACATGCCAGTCACTGGCTTCCGGTACAGGCCTGCATGTGTGGCCACCAACACCTGTGGATGGGCCAGAGGTCATGTACCATCCTTAGCTTCTCCTAGGGCGCACGCTCCCTGGAGAGCTGCCTGGTGCCCCAGAACAGGTAGCTTATGAGGAGTTCCTGTTAGCATGACCCAGTGGAGGCCTCTGCCCCATATACCTGTGGAGCTCTCTCTGGGTCTCTATTCACCCCCAGGATCTCTGTTCCCCTCCATAGCCCCTCAGCCTCCCTCTGGCCATACCTGGAAGGGGACCCCCAACTTCACCACCACAGCCTCCACCTTGGCCTTGAACTCCTCTGCAGGCAGCTTCCCTCGCCCGATGCCCATCTGGTTGGTGAAAATCACCAGCTGGGGAGCAGAGGGTGTCACCAGGGGCCTCTTCATAGGGACCCGGCCCGACCAAACTCGCAGGCTGGCCTCCGTGCGCACACGTACCTTGTAGCCCTCAGCATCCAACTCCCGGAGCTTACGAGGAATCTCTGGGTACAAGATCCTAGGGTGTATGGGACACAGGAAAGTGACCTGGGGCCTGGAGGGACACTCCAGGCTTTGCTCGCTCCCTTCTCTTGCACCTCACCTCCAGTCACTGGGGCTAGTGGGAAAGACCTTCCCAGAGCGGGTGGTGATGAGGGTCCCGTCCAGATCAAAGGAAGCCACCTAGCGCCACCAAGAACAAGAGGAACAGCAGCACTGTGACACCCTGGCCCTCCTCACTCACAGGCTAATTCACACCAACCCTGTGTGGCAGGGACCACCCCCATCTTAGAGATGGGGAAACTGAGTCACAGAGCCTGCATGTTTCCTGTAAGGATGTGTCACAGCAGGAATCAGGGCTGACACCTCTGCATGCAGAGTCTGAAATTCTTACTATCTCCTGTCACTCCTGTCCCCCACCCCACTTTTCTCGTCATTAAAATGGGGATTAGTACCTTACCCACCTTCCTCTCCTGGCCTTCCCCACCTGGGAGGTTAACAACCACAACAGTACAAACAAGAGCAAAGCTATTTTGGGGTGCTAACTGCCGATCAGGGATTAGGCCACGAGCTCTTCAGATTCATTTCAGAGGTGAGACATGGGACTCAGTGTGGCTGTGACTACATCTAAGAAATACACATCCAGTCAGGTGTGGTGGCGCACACCCATAATCCCAGTACTTGGGAGGCTGAGACAGGAGGATTGCAGGTTCCAGGACAGCCTCAAAAGCAGACTTTTATCAACTTACTGAGACCCTGTTTCAAAGTAAAAATAAAATAAGGCTGGAGGTGTAGCTCTGAGGTAGAATGCCTCTGGGTTCAATCCCCAGTAAAAAAAACACACACACACACACACACACACACACACACACACACACACACACGACAAACAGCTCCTGCTTACCTGATTACTGGGAGGTTACTATGGGGCAGCAGGAGCTGACACACATTTCCCCCAGGGCTCACAGTGATCCCCAAGTTTGCCCTCAGCCTCTTTGCTCAGAAGGGTATGTGGAAATCAAGAGAAGTAGAGAGACTTGGGAGGTTCTCACCTTGCCCCGGGGCTTCACTCCAGGTGATGTGAACACCAACAGCTTTCCCAAGTTCTCCCAGCCCGGAGATGACTTCCGCATCTGCTTTTTCTGTGGCTCAGCATCCTCCTCCTTTTCCTCATTTGGGGCCACCGGAGGGGTGCCAGGTGGAGTATCTGGCTGGGATCCTGGAGTACGGGTGTCTTCCCAGCGCAGGGTCAGTGGGTGGAGGCCATTGACCAAATACAGTGTGTCTCCCACACCCAGAGAACCCTCCAACCCTGGCTTCAACTCCTGGGTCCCAGCAGTTGAAGGGTTAACGCCCAGCTGCAGAGAAAGGAGGAGGAGCTTGGACCTGCTCCACTCCCACCAGGAACCTCCCCCAATCAAATACCAAAGGAGATTTGCCTTTCTCCACATACCAGTCACACCTTTAAGGCCCACCTCTTCAATGTGTACCACCAATTAGGGTTTTGGAAGGTTACAGGTTCACCCAATTGAAAGGGGGTAGATAGATACAGAAGCTGGCAACACCTTTTTTTACTGGGCCCACCCCCTTTCTCTCTTGGCCAATCAGTTTGCTAATGGGTCCATTATCCTTGCTGGATTAACACTCCTTCCCGCCAGCCAGGGTCGGGCCTTGCTGCCCCTTCTAAGCACTGGTACCTGTTTCACTGCCACCTTCCGGGTCTCATGGTCTGCAACCAGCTCCACTGAAGATAGAGAGGGTGGAATCAGGATTTGCATCCTTGTGCGATTGGTTCCCTCATTATGAGAGGCGTGGCTAGCTTCAGGCCACAAAATAGGGCTACAGCATCCATTCCAGAAAGTAGGAGACAGTTTATATCTAAATGGGATTGGCTCTTTGACATGAGTGGCCAGAGTCCCTAGAATTTCCTGTGACATGAGTACTTGCTTGGGGACAGGGCAGATACTTTTACCTATAGAACTGGCTTCTTCCTTGGATAAAAAGTGTGGCCAGATGCCGGTTCCAGGCTTGCCCTGCTACTGCCCACGTTGCCTAATAACACTGACTTTTTGACTTTTCTTTTTTTTTTTTTTTTTCTTTTGCGGTACCGGGGATTGAACGCAGGGGCGTTCTACCTCCGCGCTACACCCCCGGCCCTATTTTTTATACTTTATTTTGAAACCGGGTCTCGCAAAGTTGCAGAGGGCCTCACTAAGGAGAGAGAGAGAGACAGGGAGAGAGCGAGAGAGCTGAGGCTGGCTGCGAACCCGGATCCTCCGCTCTCCGCCTCCCAAAGTACTGGGATTACAAATGTGCGCCACCATGCCCGGCCTGACACTGACTTTTCTCCATACGGTCATGTATGTATTCACAAGGGTGGTGGCCTGTTTCAGACCTTCAGATGGCTTGTGAACTTCCTTCTCTGCCCAGTGACCATCCTCTTGGGATTGGCTCCATCCCCATTCCCTCAAGTGTCCTGGCTAGTTCCAGGTCAGGCACCTTTCTCTTCCTGAGATCCCCAGAGGGTCTGTCAACCTCAGGATTGGCTGCACCATGCCGGGAGTGGTGGTGCAAGCCTGTAATCCCAGTACTTGGGAGGCTGAGACAGAAGGATTGTAGGTTCGCAGCCAGCCTCAGCTACTTAGTGAGGCCTTCTGTAACTTAGTGAGACCCTGTTTCAAAATAAAGAATAAAAAATAGGGCTGGGGGTATAGCTCTGAGGTAGAATGCCCCTGGGTTCAATCCCCAGTACCGAAAAAAAAAAAAAAAGGATTGGCTGCACCACGCCATTCGTGTGTGTGTGTGTGTGTGTGTTTGTGTGTGTAACTGGGGATTGAATTTAGGGGCGTTCTACCACCAGCAACACCCCCAGCCCAATTTTTTTATTTTGTAAGTGTCTCGCTAAGTTGCTGAGGCTGGTCTCGAACTTGCGATCCTTCTGTCTCAGACTCCCAAGTACTGGTATTACAAGTGTGCGCCACCACGTCCGGCTTGCATTCTGCATGGGAGCCTAGCACCACTCTGAAGTGCAGCTGACCGTCCACCTTTCCGAAGCGCGGCGTTCCCGCCTCTGAAGCAGGCCACACCCCTCCAGCTCCGACCCGCCCCACACACCTTGGTTTCTGGAGCACTTCCGGTCCGTAACCTGGGTCAGAGGTCCCCGGCCCAGGACCAGGGCTTGCCCGTCTGTGGGCAGGAAGATGGGGGGCGCTCCCCCAAGAGGACTCTCCAGCCACAGGCGGCCCTGTGCCTCCACTCCGGCCATCCTGGGTGCCGGCCTAGGGGGAAGTGGGCACGCAGGTCTGAACGACAGGTCGCCCTAGGCTGCTGCAGGAAGTCCCGCCTCCCCCCGTCCTCTAGGAACTCCCTCCCTCCGCTGCCGGCTCCGGAAGTCCCACCCCTAGTTGGCCTCGGGCTCCTACGCTTCCCGTGCGACAACGCCGCTCCGACCCCCCGCGAGTGAGGGTCCCTACGTCCCCACGCAAAGGCCAAGAGCGGCGCGCGCCCCTCTCGCCCCACGCTCACCTCTGCCTGCCGCTCCCGAAGGGAGCCGCTTCCGACAGGAGCGCCCTGCCCGAGGCCTCTGCCCGAAACTCCGCAGGCAGCGCTGGGCCCCGGCGGACGGAAATGACCCGCCAGAAGGGCGGGGGCTCTGGCCCCTCCCACCGGGAAAGCCCCGCCCCGCCCCCAATCCGTAAGCCCTCAGGGTCCCTTTGTGGCTGTTCCCTTCGTCCCTCTTGCTGTAATGTGGAGGCTCAGGCGCCAGGAGGGCGTGGTGGATCCTCCGTCCAAAGATTTTCCACTTCGACCTTTTATCTTTATCCCCTTTGTGGGAGAGAGTTATAACTGGGAGGAAGCTTTCTTTTCCATTTGATGATCATTGTCAGTGGAAGAAACCCATGCCCCTGCAATTGTCTCATCTATAAAGTGAAGATAGTCGTTTCTATTTCGTGGGCTTAAGAGGATGATAAGGAGTTGATGCACATAGCTTGTAAAAGCTGGCCAGAAGTGGTGGCGCAGACTTGTAAACTTCACTACTTGGGAGGCTGAGCCTGGAAGATCGCAGATTCGAGGTCAGCCTCAACAAATTAGAGACACCGTTTCAAAATAAAAGTATAAAGGGAACCGGGCGTGGTGGCGCACGGTTGTAATCCTAGTACTTGGGAGGCGGAGACTGGAGGATCTGGAGACCGGAGAATCTGGGTTCGCGGCCAGCCTCAGCTAGTTAGTGAGGCCCTCGGCAACTTCGTGAGACCCGGTTTCAAAATAAAGTATAAAAAAAAAAGGGCTGGGGGTGTAGCTCGGAGGTAGAACGCCCCTGGGTTCAATACCCGGTACCGCAAAAAAAAAAAAGTATAAAGGGCTGGGGGTGTAGCTCACAGGTAGAATGCACCAGGGTTCAGCCCCCAGTACCAACAAACACACTGTGGTTGGTAGTAAACCCTCCTCCATTATTACCATTCTACAGATTATTATTATTATTTTTTTTTTGCGGTACCGGGGATTGAAAGCAGGGGCGTTCTACCTCCGCGATACGCCCCCGGCCCTATTTTTTTATACTTTATTTTGAAACCGGGTCTCACAAAGTTGCAGAGGGCCTCACTAAGGAGAGAAAGAGAGAGAGAGAGAGAGAAAGAGAGAGGGAGAGAGAAAGCGAGAGAGCTGAGGCTGGCCGTGAACCCGGATCCTCCGGTCTCAGCCTCCCAAAGTACTGGGATTACAAGCGTGCGCCACCATGCCCGGTTTATTCTTTATTTTGAAACAGGGTCTCAGGAAGTTGCCGAGGGCCTCACTAATTAGCTGAGGCTGCCCGTGAACCCGGATCCTCCAGTCTCACCCTCCCAAGTACTGGGATTACAAGCGTGCGCCACCACGCCCGGCTCTACAGATTATTTTAGAAGTAGGTTCCACCCATTTTAACAGCAAGTTGTTTTTCTTTTTGTGTGTGATACTGGGGATTGAACCCAGGAGCATTCTACCTCAAAGCTACACCCCGTCAGCCCTATTTGACTTTTATTTTAAACAGGGTCTCACTAATTTGTTGAGGCTGGCCTCGAATCTGTGATCTTCCAGGCTCAGCCTCCCAAGTAGTGAAGTCTCATTACTTGCTGAGGCTGCCCTTGAACCTGCGACCCTCCTGTCTGCGCCTGGGATTGCAGGCGCGCGCCACCATGCCTGGCTGCGAGTCGTTTTCTTATGGTGGGAAATTCCTAGCTGGAAGTTCCTGCCTTCGCTGAGGAATACTTGGTCACCACAGACTGAATTTTCTTTCTTTTTGATACTGGGAATTGAACCCAGGGGAGTTCCACCTCTGAGCTACACCCCCAGCCCTGTATTTTTAAACAGGGTCTTGCTAAATTTGAACCTGTGATTCTGCCGCAGCCTCCCAAGTGATGGGATTACAGGTGTGTGCCACTGTGCCTGGCTCAGAGATTAATTTCTTTTTTCTTCCTTTTTCTTTTTTTTGTGGCACTGGAGATTTGAATCCAGGGTATTCTACTTCCAAGCTACACCCCGGCCCTATTTTATTTTATTTTTATACTTTATTTTGAAACCGGGTCTCACGTAGTTGCAGAGGGCCTTACTAGGGGGGGAGAGAGAGAAAGAGAGAGAGAGCGCGCGCGAGCGAGCTGAGGCTGGCCGCGAACCCGGATCCTCCGGTCTCCGCCTCCCAAAGTACTGGGATTACAAGCGTGCACCACCACGCCCGGCTTATTTTTATTTTTGAAACAGGGTCTCGCTAGGTTGATGAGAGTCTCACTACTTGTTGAGGCTGTCCTCACATGTGTGATCCTCCTATCTCAGCCTCCCAAGTACTCCAAGATTACAAGCATGCGCGACAACGCCCAGTTTAGAGACTAATTTTTTTTTTTTTTTTTTTTGCGGTACCGGGGATT
>PVJS01046756.1:0-15692 GCA_004027185.1 Glis glis
AAGGGGAGGGAGGCTCATTCACAAGGGGAGGGAGGATTATTCACAAGGGGTGGGAGGATTATTCACAAGGGGAGGGAGGCTCATTCACAAGGGGAGGGAGGATCATTCACAAGGGGAGGGAGGCTCATTCACAAGGGGAGGGAGGCTCATTCACAAGGGGTGGGGGTTTCTTTGCCACTGAGGAGAGGACAGCAGGGCGTGGCCAGGCCGGAGGTGAGAGATGGCAGATGAAGGGCAGTAAAGGAGTTGCAGGTTCCTGTTCCAGCAGAGAACCCTAAGAGACAAAATTTCCCAGGTCCGGCGGTCTGCGGGCGGAGAAGGCTGGGTCTGCCTGGCATATACATGGTGGGTGCTCCGTAAATGCCTTAGGAATGAATGTTAAGTGTTGCCTCCTCTGAAAAGTCCTTTCTACGTCCTTCCCCGTCCTCCAACATGTGGAGGAATTCCCTGCTCCCTGTCCCTTGAACTAGCTGTGAATTTTTTTTATTTTTATTTTTTTTTGCGGTACCGGGGATTGAACGCAGGGGCGTTCTACCTCCGCGCTACGCCCCCGGCCCTATTTTTTTATCCTTTATTTTGAAACCGGGTCTCAGGAAGTTGCGGAGGGCCTCACTAATTAGCTGAGGCTGGCCACGAACCCGGATCCTCCGGTCTCAGCCTCCCAAGTACTGGGATTACAAGCATGCGCCACCATGCCCGGCTCTGTGATTTTTTAAAATACCTTGTTTGAGCCGGGTACCTTGTTTTTTAAAATACCTTGTTGAGGCTGTTCGCGGCCAGCCTCAGCTCTCTAGCTCTCTCTCTCTCTCTCTCTTTCTCTCTCTCTCTTTCCTTAGTGAGGCCCTCCGCAACTTCGTGAGACACGGTTTCAAAATAAAGTATAAAAAATAGGGCCGGGGGCGTAGCGCAGAGGTAGAACGCCCCTGCGTTCAATCCCTGGTACCGCAAAAATAAATAAATAAATAAATAAATAAATAAAATCCCTGGTTTGCTGGCTCACTCGGGAGCCGTCTCCCTTTACCATCATCAGGTAATTGGAGCCGTGAAGGCAGGGGCTGTGGCTCATCTGCTTCTGGCATTCTCGGCATCTAGCACAGTGTCCGGTACACAGTAAGTGCTCAGTAAATGCTCTCAGAGTGAGTGACTGCTCAGAGGCAGGGGGATGGAATAGATGACCCTGATGAATGTAATAGCCAGGTTCCCAGGGCCAGGCTCTGTTCTAAGCAGTTCTCATGCATTAATGATTTAATTTTGCAACACATTTAAGAGGTAAAACAGGCGAGAAAACTGCGCCCCAGAGAAGTGGAATGACTTGCCTGAGGTCACACAACGAGGAAGCAGCAGAACCCAAACTTGACCCAGACTGCCTGGCTTCCAAGTCCATTCTCTGGTTTCCCCTCTGTCCTGACATGAGACAGCCCTCCTTGTCCCTCTGTGCACAGCTCCTCTGTGGAGTGACTGAGAGCGGGAGCTCTCCCTGCAGCTCCCCGTGCCCTGCTCTGTGGGAAGGGTGCAGAGCAGGCAGGGGGAGGATTCACACCCCTGGAGTCTGGAGGGCGTGGCAGGGCCTGGTCCTTCCGTATTCTGGACCCTTCTCTCTATAATCCCTGCCCACCGGCCCGGCATGCAAGAGATGCTCAGAACACACTTGCCAAGCGAATGCACATGCATGTGGGTATTTTGGAGGACTCCGGGTGCAGGTCCCCAATGCTGCCCAAGCTCATGCTCCCTCTCAGACGCACAAGCTCCATCAGAGAAAGGGCCTGGCAGCCAGGACTGCGGCCTACTTTGGTTCTATGCTCCTTTTCTCTGAGAGCCAGAAGAGGAAAGGGGTGTGCATGGTTTCCTCTGGGTAGATTGTCATCCACAGCAAGTTCACCTGGACTATCTCCTCCTTCCCTGCCCCCAGCCCTGCACCTCTGCTTTTCCCAGTGCCCCCATCTTCCCCTCCCTGCCTTGGGTGAATAAGGAATTCTTCCCAGTCCTGATGCAGGCCTTTCTAGCATTCTCTGAGCTGGGAATTAGCCTAAGAATTCTCTGAGGCCATGACATCCCAGGTCCCCAGCCTAATCCCGGGAAGAAAAATATGAATAGCAAAAGCAAAAAAATAAAAATAAAAATAAAAAAGACATCAATTCCAACTAGCCTCTGATTCCAGGTGCTTTGCATGATGTATTCACTGTTCTCAATAGCGTTGTAAGTCCAAGGCCATTTTACAGATGAGGAAACTGAGAAGCACATGCAGCTAATCCATGGTCGAGCAGGGGCCCAGGTTTCAGTAATGCTACGGGGCCAGAGACTGACGATCCACCAGGGCCCCACCAACGTAAAGATGAGTGGCTCCGGGCCCGCCTGCAGGTTGGGTGGGGGTGGCAGGTAAGGGCCCCCCGTCCTAAACCCAGGAAGGAGAGCATCAGGACTTTAATGTCCTTCCAGCTTATCAGCCATACAAGTGAAGTGCCACTTTCCTAAAATTGTCTGTTCACGTCTTAGAGCCAGATGTGGCCAACACAATTAAGCCAACTCTTGACGTGCCCGGAGTAAGGGCCAGCTGTTTGGCTTTTCCTGGCTGTGTAGGGGACTCAGGACTGGCAACTATACAGGACCAAGTGATACACATCCGATGAATTGTTTTAGAATTCCCTTCGGGGATTCCTTGAGTCTTTGAACACATACACACACACACACACACACACACACCCATGGGCATGTGACCTTGGGCATTGCAGAATCACTCATGCTAAGCGGGTCGTCTCCGAATGGGCACTTGGGCCTGCTTGGATGTAGGTCATTTTATTTCCAAGTTGAATCCAATGACAACCTGATTCTTGGCTCCAGCCAAGAATGCTAATGGTGGGCGATCGATGTGCCCTGGGGCACTGGGGAACGGGGTTCAGGGGAAGCTCCAGAAGCCATATGTGGGAGAATTCTGGGAGGCTAACACCCTGTCCCTGACCCCCAAGCCTTCTTTGGTCCTCACTAGATATCAGGCTAGTTGGCCAGGGAGCACAGAAGTTGTCTTTATTTATCTTGACCTTTCCATGTGAGTAATTTTTATAGTTCCATTAACTAGTGAGACCATTTGCAAACTGCCAAGCAAAATATATTACCAGGAACACCTCAGGGACTTGTGGGTTGTCTTGGTGGAATGCTAATAGAATGGAGAATTGATTTAGGGGCTCCTTGTGAGCGAAGTCCAGTAGCCCGGGCTGCCTCTGGTCGGGGAAGGGCCAGTGTTGTCCCAGCAGTTTGCAGAGGAGACCCCAAGTCTGGCTCACACACCTTTGTTGGATTCCAAGTTCCCTGTCCTGGGTCCTGGCTGCTGATGCATGCTACCCTGGCCCAGGCTGCTGCCCCAGCCTTCAGTCTGCACGTTGGAACGTGCTTAGTTGTTCCCACACCAGCCTGCATCTGTGCAGGGGATCTTCTCAAATGTAGTATGCATTGGTCAGCTGGGAGGCCAGCAGTTGCTAGAAGAGCTGCAGGGAACGTTCAGGTCATGTCCTCAAACCCACGTCAGATGAAGAAACTGAGGCCCGGAGGGGGGAGGGGGCTGGGCTAAGTTCTCACAGCAGGTGGGTCACTGATCTGGTCCTGGAACTTATTTCTCAACCTGTCGTGTAGGTAGCGAGGGAGCAGGCGGATAAGAGCAGGCCTTTGAGCATCACGTGTGAGTTCACACCTCAGCGTGGCCACCGGATCAGTTAGGGCTCTGGCAAGAAATGGTGGCACTTTAGGGAAGATTGCTGAGGGGAGTTAATAAGAAAAAAAAAGTTTTTTTTTCTAGCAGTGGGGACTAAACCCAGGTGGATTCTACCTCTGAGCTACACTCCCAGGCCTTTTTATTTTTGATTTTGAAACAGGGCCTCAAACTTAGCTGGGGATCTCGCTAAGTTGCTGAGGCTGGCCTTAAACCTGCAATCCTCCCGTCTCGGCCTCTTAAGTACTGGATTACAGGCATGCACCACCACACCTGGCTATAAAATGGTTAATTATAAAGGTGTGGGAAGGGTTAGTGGAAACCAGTAAGAAATGGTGCTGCATTTAGGGCCAGCAACTGAGGAGAGGCGCTACCATCCCTGAGCCAGAGGAACAGCCCTGGACCTTTAGCTGGAGGGGAAAAGGACCACCCTACCCCACTGCCCACCCTCCCCTCCCCGCCGCTATTTCCCATCCAGAAGCCAGAGGGCAAGAAGCCCACTGCTGACATCCATGGAGGTCAGTGCCTGGGCACGGGGAAAGGTGGAGAGTGGGTCTGGAGGGGAAAGTGGGGAGTCTAGCCCATGCCTTCTCCAGGGGTGGAAGTTGGTCCCGGTCTGATTGTATGGAAAGCAGGATGCACGGTGCACCTGTGGTGTACGAATTTCATGGGAAGGAGCAATTAGGAAAACAATGTCTGAAAACACTGCTGGGGAGGAGGGGCGATAAGGAAAAAGGTTGAGGGGCGCGGTTCTAGCACAGTCCCTGGTTTGCACGAGTTGTCTGGGCCTTCCTGTGGCAGTTTCCCCACTGCGCGTGGTGTGGTAACTGTACCGACCTGCAGGACTGCATGGTGCTCGGTGCTCTGCGCACTGCGCCCGGCACGGAGGAAGGACTTGTTCTGGGCCTCTTCCTCACTCACTCACTCACTCACCATAGTTAGGGTCACCTGAGCAAGGTCGTTGCCTGTTGCATGAGTGTCCATGCATCACCCACGTTCCTTGTTCCTGCTCGGGGAAAGGGGCCGAAACAAAATGCCACCCAGATGGACGCCCCTGGTTCCTTTGGGTGGACCCCAAAACACCACTGTAGAGGGGAGGGCTGACATCGTTTGGAATTTCCTAAGCATCTTTTTGGCCTTGTTTTACCATCTGGTCATACGGAGGAGTGAGTACATGAGAGAAGAGAAAGGGAGGAAGCGGCCTTAAATGTCCCGGAGCCCAGTTTCCCTCCACCCAGGACCCTCCACAGAGCGCTGGAACTAGGTGTGTCAGGCTTTGTTTACCGTAAGTCTCTGTGATGTGACTCCATTCTATCCTTGTAGGGCAAGGCAGCCATAGATGTAGATGATAAGTAAATGAATGGGCTTGGCTGCGCGTCCCAAGAAAACTTTATTTATGCCAGACGTGGTGGCACACGCTTGTAATCCCAGTACTTGGGAGGCGGAGACCGGATGATCCAGGTTGGCAGCCAGCCTCAGCTACTTAGTGAGGCCCTCCGCAACTTCATGAGACCCGGTTTCAAAATAAAGGATAAAAAATAGGGCCAGGGGTGTAGCTTGGAGATAAAACGCCCCTGGGTTCAATCCCTGGTACCACAAATAAATAAATAAATAAATAAATAAATAAATAAATAAATAAAACTTTATTTAGGAAACTAGGCAGCCAGCTGACTTTGGTCTGAGAGCCCTGCACACCTGTAGGTCCTGTGTGCTCTGCGTGACATCCTGATGACAGACCGTTCCCTTCCTGTGGAAACAGCATCTTGAACTGCTGAGCCCATTCAGAATCTGAACTCGCACTCAGGCCTCCTGGCTCTTTTTGTTTTCCCTGCTACTGGGGGTTCAATACAGGGGCATTCTACCTCCAAGCCACACCCCAGCCTTTATTTATTCATTTATTTATTTATTTATTTATTTATTTATTTATTTATTTATTGTACTGGGGATTGAAACCAAAGGCATTTTACCTCTGAGCTACACCCCTAGCCCTATTTTTTAGTTTCTTATTTTGAAACAGGGTCTCACTAAGTTCCTGAGGGTCTCACTAAGTTGCCGAGGCAGGTCTCGAACCTGCAATCCCTCTGTCTCAGTCTCTCAAGTACTGGGATTACAGGGGTGCACCACCACACCTGATCTCCTGGCTCTTAATCCAGGGCCATTTCCAAGGGAATGGAGGAAAGGAACCAAGGGTCCCAGAGAGGTCAAGAGGAAAAGGGATGGGCTTGTGGGCCAGAAGGGGCAGGAGAACAAAAGGGCCATCCAGGTGTGTCCTGGGGGGGCAGGAGGACGGCTCGCGGTGATTCTCTGCTGAATGGGACCTTGGACCTCTTCTGGTGGAATCCGTAGATAGGTGAGGTTGTGGGGCCTGGGGAGGAGGAAGAGTGGCTGAGAATCAATGAGCTAGACGGGGTAGATGCAGACGCAGTCTCTGCACCCGTGCCTGGGCTTTTCAGAGCCCACACCACCATCCTCCAGCCCCCAGACACCCCAGTCCACGGGGCTGGAGATAGCCTGAGCCAGCTCTAGAGAATGGGTGACTTCTCTCTGACAGGTCTGGGCTGAGCTGGGAACCAGCACGCCCTCCTCGCGTATGCCGGTGAGCTCTGGGGGGACAGGTGAGTGGGACCCACAGACACTGAGCCCTCAAAGCATGCTGGGATGGCCTTTGACAGAGGTTGAGGTAGCACTGTGGAAGCTGCAAGGCCCGGCATACAGTAGGTGCCCAGAAACAGTAGCACACAGGAAGGGGGAATAAATGGTAGCAGTTGTCAGCTGTCGTAGACATCAAGTCCAGACCCCATAGCGCATGCTCGTGTGTGTGAAATGATCGTAACAGCTCATGCTTATTGAGCACTTACTATATGCCTGACACTGGTCTAAGTACTTTACCTGTATTACTTCATTTAATCTTTGCAACAACCCCTGAGGTAGGTACTACTACTGCCCCCCTTCTACAGGTGAAGAAACCAGGGCATGGACGGTTTTGTAATTTGCTCATGGTCCTGCAGTGTAATGTAATTGGCAGGTCACATTATCTACCATGCTGGCCATTCCCCCCGGGGGTGGAGGTGCAGCTGCCCCCACCCCTGCTGCACCGTTCCCACCCAGAGCCCTGTCAGCTGGCGCCTGCACACCATCGCAGGGACGCTGCCCTGGGGTCCCAGGAGACCCTGCTAATGGCAACAGCAAGGCTCCTACAGCCCTTGCTGTCCCCCGGGAGCTGCCCTGGGCACTTTATCAAGTAACTTATTCCTCAGCCTGCGAGGCCCATCCTGCCACCAGTCCCCATTGAAAAAGAGGGGGGCGACACAGAGGTGGAGGTGACCTGCCCGAGGTCCTAAGCCTCTGAGTAGCACTGCTGGATCGGAATCTGCCCTGTGGATGTAGCCTGTGCTCTTTTTTTTTTTTTTTTGCGGTACTGGGGATTGAACCCAGGGGCATTCTACCTCTGAGCTCCACCCCCAGCCGTATTTTTTATTCTTTATTTTGAAACAGGGTCTCACTAAGTTGCGGAGGGCCTCACCAAGTAGCTAAGGCTGGCCGCGAACCCGGATCCTCCGGTCTCAGCCTCCCAGGTACTGGGATTACAAGCGTGCGCCACCACGCCCGGCTGCCTGTGCTCTTCACCACCCATGTCCTGCTTCTCGCTGACAGTGCAGCTGGCACGCCAGGATGTTTGAATGTGGGACGGGGCAGGAGGGTGGGGGACCGAGAGCGTGGCACTTCAGATTTCTCAGTGGGGCCGGGGGAAGGGGAGTGCCACCCTCAGTCACACAGCTGGTCACATGGGAGCCTGCATCAGGGTCCTGGCCCCTGAGAGCAGATGGATGTAGCATTGGGAACAGGAGCTGTATAGAGCTATAGGGGCCAGAGGAGGAAGAGGCCGGGGAGGCAGAACCCTTGGCGTCAGCCGGTGTGGGATCTGGGCTCTGAGAGCATTCGGGGCACCTGCCGTTCTAGGCAGCTGCTGTGTGGCCCCCAGGCCTCTGTGGAGGTTCTGTCCACCTTGGCTCCCCCGGGGTCCTACGGTAGGAGCGGGCTGCCCCAGCCCCTCCCCACCACGTGTTCAAACACACAGCGGCTCAAATGTCAGACGTGGAGATCTGTGCCTCCGGTATTCGCTATCAATATTTCAGGCTGCAACACTGTCTAAACAACAGCTATGAAATATGAATGGGCTGAGGTTTTAACAGGCAGACAGCACAGGCCTAACGCCAGGACGATGAGGAGGGAGGGGCAGTGAGGTCTGCAGGGACCACAGGGACACCAACCGCATTCCTAGAGGCGGGCCCAGGGTTTGTGGGATGACTCTCCATGTGTGGGGTCACCGGAGCCAGTGTGCTGGACGCAGGGCTGAGCTGGGGTGTATGTCTGCAGTTTGGTGGGAGGTGCTTGGCAGTGTTCCCCAGGTCCCTGGGACATTGGGAGAGACCCGGACAAAACGCCCCGAGCTTGCTCAGAGCACCCATTCCCTGCCAGCTAGGGAGCGGGCACAGGAAGTAGGCCAGTGGTCCGGGTCTCTAGGGGTCAGCGGGAGGGGAGGGCAGGCAGGACACGGAGTGGCCGTCCTTCTCAGGCTTCTTCCTCCCTCCAGCTGACCCGAGTCCCCTGCAGGACTCTTGGTGTGTGGAAGCAGCTCCTCTGCCTCTGTCTCTGGCCCTTGCCAACCCTCCTGGAGACCAGCTTCACCCCTGACCGGCTCCCCCACCCCTGAGCCGTGTGGGCCAGGTGAGATGAGAAGGTCCCACAGGCTGGACTGTCGCACCTCTCTCCACCTCAGAGGCCTCTGGCTCCAGAAGCCTCATCCTTAAACTTCTTCCTTCCTGGCCAAGAGGCTGCACACTGTCCATGGGGTCGTGGGCCGCAGTTTCTCCACGTATGAAGGGAAGGGCGGCCCATGCTCCTCTCTGAGATTCCAGCTCTGACGCGGGCAGGTTCCTGATTCACTGCCTGCTCTCACGGCCTTGGCAGAGGCCCGGGATCAAGGTCTTGCTGTCTCCAGTTGGAGGTGTCACTAAGCTAATCTGACAAGCTGTAATGTAAATAGCGTGCAGGGCCTCAGCCTGGGGACAGGTGGGGGAGGGAACAGCCGAGGCCTGGGCTGGGAGCTGGCTGGGCCGAGGTGCTGGCATGGATGGGAGCTTGCGGCTTGACACCAGGGTCAGTGTGTGCTGGGGACATTGACCCAGCTGAACTTGTTGGAAGTGCAGTGGGAGCAGGGGGCCGGGGCAGCAGGAGTGACGGGCTGGAGTCTTGTTTGCAGCCAGGTGAGCAGCTCCTTGTGGCTTTAAGCAGTGGAGCTGGTCCCGGGGGGGTTAGTCCAGCCTGGCTCCCCAGTGACAGCTGAGTTACCTGTTCCTGGGGGCTCTAAGCAAGCAGGACCCTGGTGCTGTGGAAGTCTTCAGCATAGGCCAGAGCCTTCCCCGAAAGCCACCTGTACAGATGATAAGGACTCTGGTGCCAAGTCTCTCCAGACATACCAGCTCCCCAGACCGCTGAGCAGTGGGGCTTCTGGAACAGCTCCCCTGGGGTCTGCGTTGACTGGGGGCCTGGGCTAAGCTAAGGCAGCAGGTTCAGGTCTGTGTTTGGGAGGGGCCAGAGGACCCCACACCAACCACAAAAAGGGCCTGGTTGTCTAACCGTCAGCTCCTTCCCCGGTGGCATTAAGACCAGGCCGGTGGGGATCGAAGGTCAGTGGCAGTCCCTCAGAACTCACTGCAGGGGGCCACTGCTCACTACCACCCCACCCCACCCCAGGCCAAAAAGGGCAGAGAGATCTTTAATTGTTTTCAGGAAAAAAAAAAAAAGACAAAAAGAAAAACCTTCATTGAGCTCTCACCTGAGAAATTGACAGGGTTGATGGCAGCTGCTGATTTCTGGGCTTTCAAAATTGGTGGTGGGGGTGGGGGCAATGGGAGTTTTTGTAATCCTTCACTGATGGATTAGATGGTGGGGCAGATCTCTCAGGAGCAAAGGATGACCTTGAGAAAATGTGGATTCTGTCAAAAGAAGAGAGAAATAATCTCCCTCCCTCACCCGCTGTCAATAAGCCTTCTCTGCGCTGGGCTGGGCTGTGGACGGAACCCTGCCTGCCGCCGGAGTCCCGGCTGGCTCAGGAGGTTGTAGCATTTGACTGCGTGATAAGAAATTGCCAGGCGCTTTCTAATTACAATTATCATCATCGTGGATGTCTCTCTTAATTACTTTCTTATAATTAGCTGTTGCTTTTTCTTCTGCATTTGTGTACTTTGCAGATTTGCTGACATTTGAGAACCCCAAAATAGAGACATTTGGGAAGGGGGAGCAGAAAGGTGGGGGCAAGGTGCCGGTTCTTTTCAGGCAGCCTGGGGCATTCTGGGGGCCTTTGCAGGAAGAAATCGAAGCGAGCAAAAGGTGGAAGGGACAGGTGATCTCCTGAGCGGATGGGGCCAGAGTTGGGGAGTGTGGTTTGCAGAGGGCTCTGCAGGTTAAACACTGAGAGAACATTCTTGAAAAGCCACCGAGGCTACCTTTTCTTGGGCTTGGGTTTCCCTTCAGGAAGCGAGGCTGGGACAAAATGCATTCTAGTTGGATCCATTTCAGGGTCAGTTAAATGACTCACATCATCATGAGTAGCTTGATTCCCCCCCCCGGGCCAGTGATGTCCCGAATACCCGTGGCACCAGGGAGCTGTGACAAGCTGGGCTCTGCGACTTGCACAGACGGTTGGTTTTCACTGTTCATTCCGGTTCTTCCCTCCTCAGCTCTGTGTACGGAGGAGTGTGTACACGGCCGCTGCGTTTCCCCGGACACCTGCCACTGCGAGCCCGGCTGGGGAGGGCCCGACTGTTCCAGCGGTGAGTCTGCTGTCTTTGGGGGTCAGGTGGCCCTCTGGCCCTGACTTGGGAGGGCCATGTAGAGTACAGGGCATCTTGGGGCTGATCCAGTGGCCCACGTCAGCATGCTGTGTCACCTCTGCTGTGGGGCTGGTCACCAAGAGAGTGGGGCGCCATGGCAGCTGCTTGGGGAATTCTCGGCCAAGAGAACTGAAGACAGATCCTTGCCCTCTTCATGTGGCATGTATGTGTTAATTCTTGTGTTGGGCTGAGCAGGTGGACATCAGGGAGGAGGGGACCCACAGCTAATGTGTGATGGTACTAAAGGGGGTAGAGGGCTTGAGGGGGTGGGGGTAGCGGTTTGTGGGGGTCTATGGGGGTGTGTGTTATAAGTATAGGGAATCATGGGGCCATCTGTACAACTCTGACTTTGGATGAAACAGCTCTAGATCTGGTCTTTGATGGTTGAAATGAACTTGAGATGCTGCTCACGGGTGGAGACCCAGGGGCCCCATGGTCTAGGCCTCATGGTCCTCAATTTTGCTGGTCCAAGGGCTTGGTTTTGGCACAGGCAGACTGGTTCATGAGACTGGTGGGCACTGAGATATCTCTGTGTACCCAAAGGTAGGTAAATGTGACACTCCTGGGCAGGTCACTGTGTCCCTACATCTTTGTGCACAGATAGTTCACATGCTCCAGGAAAGTCTCCCTGCTAAGCAAGGAATGAGGCGGGTGCTCTTGGGGCTGATCCAGTGGCCCACGTCAGCATGCTGTGTCACCTCTGCTGTGGGGCTGGTCACCAAGAGAGTGGGGCACCCTGGCAGCTGCTTGGGGAATTCTTGGCCAAGAGAACTGAAGACAAATCCTTGCCCTCTACTCATGT
This sequence comes from Glis glis, assembly GCA_004027185.1. Lineage (NCBI taxonomy): Eukaryota > Metazoa > Chordata > Mammalia > Rodentia > Gliridae > Glis > Glis glis. The sequence continues at coordinate 11,399 of PVJS01046756.1, forward strand.
CCCCCAAATATTTGCAGATGTCCCTTGCCACAGGCAAGCTCGGCTGTCAGTCAATGGTTGGTTGACATCATGGTCTTATTTGACTAGTGGTGGGCCCAGATTTCCTCCTGCTTTGGGTTGGGCTAGAGTGTCTTTTTATGGTGACTTGAGGAGACGACATAGACACACGGATCCACTGGGGGATTAACCCCATTCTTTACCCATCTTGGGGACCCACCTCCATGATCCCTATCCCATATCAACTGCAATGGTCATGGAAACTTGGAGGGAGGAATGCTGGGTCCACATTGGCCTACTGTGGGCTCCTGCCCTCTCTCGCTCTCTCTGCTGGGTGGAAGCAACTGCGTATGGTCCTTTTTCTCTGAGGCCTCTAAAGGAGCTTCCCTGTCTGCCCAGTGCCTGAAAACATGCTGGCAAAGCAAGGCCATTGGGTATGTGGTCTGGTTTTGAGCCTTGACCATTATCTTGGCTTGGGGAGTCCAGGATCTGTTTGGGGGGGACCTCAGAGACCCTCTCAAATGTTGGGCACCTCCAGTGGCCACAGTGTCTCCTCCTTCCATTGCTCCTTCCACAGGTTTGAGGTGGGCTGTGGCTGAGAAAGAGGGCAAGACAAGGAAAAGTGTAGTCAAGGGATATGTGAGTTAAAGGTATGCTCAGCCAGTCTTTCTGGGGACTTGTACTATGGGATCCATGTTGGGTAAAATGTCTGAGAGCTTCTCCCGCCGTGTTTTGTTTTGTGTAACAAGGAATTTTGTGTGTGTGTGTGTGTGTGTGTGTGTGTGTGTGTGTGTGGTATTTGGGATTGAACCTAGGGGCATTCTACCTCCGAGCTATACCCCCAACCCTATTTTATTTTATTTTTTATCTTGAAACAGGGTCTCACTAAGTTGCGAAGGCCCTCACTAAGTTGCTGAGGCTGGCCTCGAAACTGCGATCCTCCTGTGTCAGCCTCCCAAGTACTGGGATTATAAGTATGTGCCACCACACCCGGCTTTACAAGGAATCTTTGGTGAAGAAATATCTAACTGGGATTAGCCCTGTTCACCTAATTAGGGATGAGTCCACTGCCCGATTCAAATGCCAGGGTTGTAATGCGGCCTGAGTCTCAGGGACTCCGGGTGCATATGAGTCACCCATCAGTGCCAGTGTGTTGAGTGTTCACGTGTGCTCGCACTGCTCGGGGGCCACTCAGACACGGGCTGTGTCTTCTCAGGGTTTGTGGTCTAGTGGAACTGATGGAACAGTGGTAGCTCTTGATGAACAGGACGTGATACTGTAGAGCAGGTCTTGCCCCCAGAGGGAGTTTACCTCTTACTTTACAGCACTGGGCTGATGCAACCCCCAGTGCAACCGTCAGCCTTGGTGCTGAGCAACCCACGAGCTGTTCCCTCTCCATTAAATCTACCCGAGTGGACTGAAGACCCACCATTCCGGGTCTACTCAAAGGCATGTTCTGCTGATCCCACAGAAAGTCCTTGAAGATGGATTCCAACCCTATTTTGAGGGACAACAGCATTGGATTAAGGGAATTCATAGATTCTGACTTTTCATATCATTCAGAGCATTTGGATACTTAGACACCCTACTTAGACCTTTCCAACTTCTGCTTGAATCCCTCCGATAACAGGGAGCTCACCACCTCCTGTGGAAGCACATTCTAACTATGGGAATCTATCCAGGGATGGAGTTCCTTTCTACCCAGTGGAAATCTATCTCTGAATTCTACTGTTTGGTTCTTGCTCATGATAAAGGCCAGGAAGGGTGATGGATCACCATGACCTTCTTTGCCATGCCTAGAATTTCTTCCAAGAAACTCACTGAACAAGGCCACAGACTGTGTATACAAAGAGAGTCATCTAAGAGCAGTTGCTAATGGCCATTGAGTCTGCATAGAGGAAACCAGGGCCACCTCATGGGTCAGCCCTTCGGGTATTAGAAGACAGCCATCACTTCCCTCCCTGAGCTTTTCTTTGAGCTTTTTTGATTCTCATGTAACATCACTGGACCGTCTTTTCCATATGATTTCTTCCCATTGCCTGTGGCCTTTATTCCTCTTAAATGATCGTTCCTATATCTGACCGTACAATTGCAGGCTTAGTCTGACCTGTGTTGAAAAACAATAATGGAGCTGGCGCAGTGGTGCACACCTGTAATCCCAGAGACTTGGGAGGTTAGGGCAGGAAGATCACAAGTTCGAGGCCAGCCTGGACAACTTAGTGAAACCCTGTCAAGAATAATAATAATAATAATAATAATAATAATAATAATATAAAGGGCTGGGTACACAGCTCAGTGGTAGAGCACCCCTGGGTTTAATCCCCAGTGCCATAAAAAAAGAAAGAAAAAAGAAGCCGGGCATGGTGGTGCATGCTTGTAATCCCAGTACTTGGGAGGCTGAGACAGGAGGACCGCAGGTTCGCGGCCAGCCTCAGCTACTTAGTGAGGCCCTCCGCAACTTAGTGAGACCCTGTTTCAAAATAAAGAATAAAAAATAGGACTGGGGGTGTAGCTTGGAGGTACAATGCCCCTGGGTTCAATCCCTGGTACCGCAAAAAAAAAAAAAAGAATAATAGAGATTGTTACCATTTATTTAATTTTACTATGCATTAGGCACTTTATTTATCTACTCATTTAATCTTTACAGCAACTCTATGATGTAGGAATTATTATTTAGCTTCATTTAACAAAAGAAAAAGTTGAAGCACCAAGAGGTTAAAGAACTTCCAACAGACACAGCTACTAAAAGGCAAAACTGGGACTATCACCCGAGCAAAAACCTGGGTCTTGAACCCAAACTCGTTTTTATACTTTCCCTCCTCTGGATGGCAACCTCTGTTGATACACCTAAAGTTGAAATAGATCTTTGCTGTGAAAACGTGGTTGCTCACAGGGGAAGGAGGGATCTGCCTAAAGGATGTGGCCCTGAGACATTGTCGTGGAGAGAGAAGATTCAGCCACGGGACACAAATTGCTACCAGGTTTACTCTAGGCGGCTTGAGCGTGCTTGCTATTGTGCTGTTGGACACCTGTCTGCCCGTGTGTGCTCTGCTGTGCCTCGGGGTCTTTGTGGGGCCGTGTCCGGCACAGTGTGCCACTGTCAGGCAAGCCCCTGCCCGGCCCCTCGGATGTCTATGGGGTGTCCCTGTCAGTGCAGTGGAGACCGCTGAATGGGGTCCGTATATGTGATACCCTTTTTTTTTTTTCTTTTTGCGGTACCAGGGATTGAACCCAGGGGCATTCTACCTCCACGCTACACCCCCGGCCCTATTTTTTATACTTTATTTTGAAACCAGATCTCACGAAGTTGCGGAGGGCCTCACTAAGTAGAGAGAGAGAGAGAGAGAGAGACAGAGAGAGAGAGAGTGAGAGAAAGCTGAGGCTGGCCACGAACCCGGATCCTCCGGTCTCCACCTCCCAAAGTACTGGGATTACAAGCGTGCGCCACCATGCCTGGCTTATGTGATACCCTTGAAGGCAGGTTTGCTTCTTCCTTCCTTCCTTCCTTCCTTCCTTCCTTCCTTCCTTCCTTCCTTTTCTTTCTTTCATCTTTCTTTGCTTCAGTTATACTGTTCATGCTAAAAAGAAAAGTCAAACCACACCAAAACTGTAGATAAAAACGGTGAACACACAAGCCTGAGGTGAGTGCTGCTGGCGTCGGGTACTTGTCTTCCCTGTCATTTCTCTACACATTTGCAAATAGAGCTAGACCACATCTTGTATGTGCGAGTCTAGTCTGTAACTTGCCTTTTTTTTTTTTTTTTTGGTGTGGTACTGGAGATTGAACCAGGGACATTCTACCTCCTGGTTCCATCCCCAACCCATTAATTAATAAATTGTGTGATACTGGGGATTGAACCCAGGGGTGTTCTACCTCTGAGCTATTCCCACAGCCCTATTTTATTTATTTGGAAACAGGGTCTCATTAAGTTGCTGAGGCTGGCCTTGAACCTGCTATCCTCCTGTCTCAGCCTCCCAAGTACTGGGATTACAAGTGTGCCACCATGTCTGGTTAGTAATTTGCTTTTTTTTTTTTGCGGTACCGGGGATTGAACCCAGGGGCGTTCTACCTCCGCGCTACACCCCCGGCCCTATTTTTTTTATACTTTATTTTGAAGCTGGGTCTCACGAGGTTGCGGAGGGCCTCACTAAATAGAGAGAGAGAGAGAGAGAGACAGGGAGAGAGTGAGAGAAACAGGGAGAGGGAGAGAGAGACAGAGAGCTGAGGCTGGCCGCGAACCCGGATCCTCTGGTCTCCGCCTCCCAAAGTACTGGGATTACAAGCGTGCGCCACCAC
>PVJS01046757.1:0-15689 GCA_004027185.1 Glis glis
AAAAAAAAAAAAAAAAAAAGAGAGAGAAAACATAGGGTGCAGTACTATGTAGTTTCAAGCATCCATTGAGTTTTGGAACATATTGTTCATGGAGAAGGGGGAATGCTGAACTGGATTGTATCCTATTTTGTTTAAAGCTTCAGAGTTCTGACTTTATGGGTTTCACTATGAACAACTTCATCTCTCTACTGGAGCAACACCATACTTCTCCTCCTTTCGAAGAACACACCTGATGTCAGGTCATCCATGTCTTGGGAATGATTTAGAGATATTAAGGTTTCTACCTTCTATCCCTGTCAACTTCTGCCCAAAGTTCAGAGAGTTTCTCCTCAGTGAATAAACCCCCACAAGCCAGAATGCAATAACAGCAAATTAATCAAATGCTTTTGCACTAAAGGGGTACTACTTCCCCACACTAGCTATATTGTTTGCAACAGTCCTACCAAAGTCCTAGAATGGCTCATTGGGTGAATATGTTTGAGATACTTATAATCATTCGATATTTTGGAAAAATTGTGTAGATTAATGATTAATTTCTGACTCTAACATTATCATATTATCACTCAACACTGCACATTACCCAGCATCTAGATAGACACCACCATCCTCTCTCTACCTCTGCCCCTGGTTCTCATTTAATTTCAGAGGTCTTCCAAGCATCTGTCTACAAACCACCTACAATAATTTTGAGAAAGTTATATACCTTCTTGCATATTGTAAGTTTATCTAAACTTATCTAAACTCATTAAGATATGTATAATAGTTTCAAAGTATATAATTTCTAGTGTATTACACATTGGAAGGTTGTTTTACATAGATAATTCTGAAACCTTGAGGATAATTCATAGACTCCCTAAATTAGAGATACTGCTCCCCCCAGGGGGAGTTGAAATGACTGAGGAGGGGGCAATAGTAGCCTCAAGTGCACTGGGGAACACTGGCTAAAAATAAGGGGGTACTGGAAGCATCAAAGGAGACAGTGAGGTTTTGTTTGTTTGTTTTGCTATGTTTTTTTCTGAAAAGGGGGCTATAAGTCAGTAAGTTTGGAAATCTATGAGAGAGAGAGAGAGAGAGAGAGAGAAAGAGATATCACAATGTTCTATGAGTTTGTCTCCTAGATGCAATAAGGTTTTACATGGATTATTCCAAATGTTATGGTAAATTTCTTGGCTTTGATCTCAAAAGATTCTTTCTGAGCCAGGCGTGGTGGCGCACACTTGTAATCCCAGTACTTGGGAGGCTGACAACGGAGGATCCGTGTTCGCGGCCAGCCTCAGCTACTTAGTGAGGCCCTCCGCAACTTCGTGAGACCTGGTTTCAAAATAAAGGATAAAAAATAGGGCTGGGGGTGTAGCTCGGAGGTAGAATGCCCCTGGGTTCCATCCCCAGTACCGCAAAAAAAAAAAAAAAAGATTCTTTCTGAGGATCTATTTATTCTCCCATCAAAGTTCTAACCAGGCGTATCCCTGCTTAGTGTCTGAGATCAGACTAGGTCGAGCATTAAGGCTGGTATGGGGATGCTCAGAAGCTATGCATTCCTTAGGTTCTCTTTGTATGTGGATCGCTTTAATGTCTTCTTTGCGGGACTTCCCAGGCCTCCTGCCCCTGGGCTCTTTCTCAAGCTCTTCCTTCCTGACACAGATGGTAAGTCTTCTTTTACAAATATATATTCCTCTATTTAAGTATACTTTTTTTTATTTTATTCTGCCCAGAGAATTTGAGCTACTTTTCCATTGTATCATTTCCATCCATTGTGTAATAACTCACAATTATCCCATATTCCTCAAAACCAACTTCCTGAAATGAGCAAATACAGCCATCGATCTTTTGCCTTCTCTGCACCTTCGCCCTGTGACTGATGACCGCAGAGAAAAATGCACACTTTGCAGGCCAGCCCGATAAGCATCATCTCTGGTTATAAGGCAGACGGCTCCATAGTTCCCTACTCAGCTGTATTCCACTCTCTAGGGGGAAAACTGAAATAGACTCTCTTCTTCTCAAATTCTAGAACATTTACATATGCTCCCAATCTAATAGACTGCCAAATTTTAGTGAATCTTTCTACTTTACAACTCTTTTTTTTCTTTTTTTTTTTTGCGGTACCAGGGATTCAATCCAGGGGCGTTCTACCTCCGCCCCTGGTGGAGGTAGAATGTGGTGGCGTGGTGGCGCACGCTTGTAATCCCAGTACTTTGGGAGGCGGAGACTGGAGGATCCGAGTTCGCAGCCAGCCTCAGCACTCTCTCTCTCTCTCTCTCTCTCTCTCTCTCTCTCTACTTAGTGAGGCCCTCCACAACTTCATGAGACCTGGTCTCAAAATAAAGTATAAAAAAATAGGGCCGGGGGTGTAGCACAGAGATAGAATGCCCCTGCGTTCAATCCCCGGTACCGCAAAAAAAAAAAAAAAGAGAGATGTGCATGTATTAAGGTATCACTTTGAAGATCACTATGATGTACAACTACATTGTACCAATAAAATTCTAAAAAAATTAATAATAAACCTTGTGTCATTATGGAAATAAATAACATTCTTCCAAAGGTAGAATAATTAATTAAAATTTTAAAAACCCCATCTGTCACATTAAACAATACATTGTCAATAAAGTTGGAAATTTTGGCCACCAACAATTTCTTAGGATTTGAAATGCAGTTATATATTTTTAGTCAATTTCACATAAATGACAATTTTAAGCCGGGCTTGGTGGCACACGCTTGTAATCCCAGTACTTGGGAGGCTGAGACAGGAGGATCACAGGTTCGCGGCCAGCCTCAGCTACTTAGTGAGACCCTGTTTCAAAATAAAGAATAAAAAAATAGGGCTGGGGTGTAGCTTGGAGGTAGAATTCCCCTGGGTTTAAACCCTAGTACCGCAATAAATGAGTAAATAAATAAATAAATAAATAAATTTATCAACAGCCTACTCTAGAAGAAAAAATTTAACACCTAGACCCTTATGGTTACAAGAATTGAAAAAGAGTTGAATGATAAATAACTTTGTAGCTAAAAAATGATAGGATGAGCCAGGCATGGTGGCGCACGCTTGTAATCCCAGTACTTGGGAGGCTCAGACAGGAGGATCATAGGTTTGCGGCCAGCCTCAGCTACTTAGTGAGGCCCTCCACAACTTAGTGAGACCCTGTTTCAAAATAAATAATAAAACAGAGCTGGGCATGTAGCTCAGAGGAAGAATGCCCCTGGGTTTAATTCCTAGTGCTACCAATAAATAAATAAATACATAAATAAATAAATAATAATAAATGATAGGATAATAGATAAAGCACTTTTGAGCATATGATATATAACAACAGGATGGAATTCCATGTAATGAAAATATGAATTAAAAAATAAAATGTATAAAAATTTTAAAGTTCTATAAGAGCTATTTCCCATATTTTAAAGGACTAATAATGATAAGCATTGAATCTCAATATTATTCAGTCTAATGGATATTTTTAAGAGTGAGACAACAGACTCATTTTAAAATGTCAACATGTACAATATGTTGAAATTTACATCTTTTGCATGTATTTAAGTTTATGATGAATATTTATGTAGATTCATAAGTATATGAGAGGATATATAATTTTACAAAATTCTTGTGGGACTGTTTAAGGAAAAGGTTTTGAAATTACTAGTCTAAGTTATCATCCCTCCCCAACATTACTGCAATATCCCCTAGTATTTGTCTTGCTTGGTAGCCATGCCCCACTATAAAACCAATACCCAACTGCAGCCAGAGGTGATCTTTCTTAAAAGTAAAGATCTAAGTCACCTCTCTACTTAATGGCTACTCATTGATGCTTTTGTGCACCTCTCTGGTGACATATGGCCATTGTGGCCCATAACCCGCACTCTCTGGGAACTGAACCAAAGGACTCCCCAGACCTCCTGCGCCTGGGCCTTTTCTCAAGTTTCTCTTCTATCTGACTCCTCAAGGCTTCTCCCTCCTTCTACTATCTGCCCTTCTCCTGATTATCCCTAATCATCATTCAGGTCCCAATTTTAAGATCAGTTCTTTAAGAAATGTTCTTTGGCCCTCCATTGTAAGTTAGAAATCCCCCAGTGTGTTGTCATAGCACACAACTTCTGATTTAGAACCTTAATTTTTTTTTTTGCGGTACTGGGGATTGAACCCAGGGGCATTCTACCTCTGAGCTACAACACCCCCAGCCCTATTTTTTTTCTTTATTTTGAAACAGGGTCTCACTAAGTTGCAGAGGGCCTCACTAAGTAGCTGAGGCTGGCTGTGAACCCGGATCCTCCAGTCTCAGCCTCCCAAGTACTGGGATTACAAGCGTGGACCACCACGCCAGGCTTAGAACTGGCTCCTCAAATCCTCATATTTTAAATGGTTAGATGCTTGCAAGATAATCTTTTCTCCTGCTAAATTCTAACCCAGGCCAAGACATAGAGACTTAAGATGTAGAGACTTAAGGTAATTCACAATTTCAAAAAACAAGATCAAATTTATAAATCTAGAAACATGAGAAGATGGCATGAAGCTAAATAAAATGGGAATAACTAATCCTTTATGCTCTGACTCATATAAATCTTTACCCTTCAGAATTCAAAATAAATTACTCTTCCACCGGTCTATTCTAAATTAGCTTTCACTCCCTCTTAGCCCAGAAGGAATTTATACTTCTGCAATTCCCTTCTTAGCACATATGAAAAGCTGATTCATATATTCTAAACATTCACCTGTGTTATAGTTAGATATAGGAGCCCACTTACTGGTGCTCCTTTGAGGTTGATATAATTAAGTCATGAGAGTTGTAATCTCATCCGTAGATAAATAATTGGTGGTGGCCAGGGCCTGTAGGGTATAGCTGGAGAAGGTGGGTCTCTGGGGGTGTGACCTTGGATATTATATATGATTTCTTCTCCCCTGGTTTGCCTTGCTCTCTGGCTTCCGGCCCCCATGATGTGAGAAACAGAGCCCAGGTGCCCTCTCTCTGCTTTTAGCAATGGTAGAGGTCTTCAAAAAACTGAGTAAATAAATCTTCCTTCCTCTAAGTCGTATGTTGTATGGTCAGTTCTTTGGATTGAGAATTCTGACTGAGACGACCTGTGTAATTTTTCCTTAATTTATCATATGTCTTTAGTACTGAACTGTACACTCCTTCAGTATAGGTAGCATGGCAGTGTGTCCGTCTCCATCGTTTTATCCTTGAGTCTTACGAGAGCACCTAGCATAGAGTAGGACCTCAATACTGTATCAAGATACGTGATAGGAATTTCTAAAAGCAATCCTTTCAATCTAGGATGCTGGGAAAGAGAAGGTATTTAGAGGAACTGCCAAAATAATTAGAAAATGATTTTACTTTTGGAGGTAAGGGGAAGTTACTCATTCTGAGTCAACTATAGACAACAACATAGCTTTATTACCACATGTGGGCAGTGGGTTCTACATCCCCCGCATCCCCTTTTAAATGTTGGTCTAAATAGCTTGAAATAATCAGAGCCATTTAATCAAAAAGTGGGGGTAAAAGGGGTATGGAAGAGGTGGCAGAGAGAGCTGGAAAAGGAGCTGAAATTATTCCTGGTATCAAAGTTAAAGCCCTCACTATAACTATTGATTTGTTTGTCTGAGTTTCCCATAGACACACTCTATAGAAAAACTGGACTGTATATCTCTTGTTTACCACTGGGCGCCAATGCTTAGTACAGTATCTCACACACAGTGGATTTTCTTTTCTTTTTTTGTGTGTGGTACTAGGGATGGAACCCAGGGGCATTCTACCTCTGAGCTATACCCACAGCCCTATTTTTTATTCTTTATTTTGAAACAGGGTCTCACGAAGTTGCGGAGGACCTCACTAAGTAGCTGAGGCTGGCCGCGAACCCGGATCCTCTGGTCTCAGCCTCCCAAGTACTGGGATTACAAGCGTGTGCCACCATGCCCGGAACACAGTGGATTTTCAACAAATAAGTGCTGAAGAAATGAAAAGAAGCCAGACCAAGGTGATGAAAACTCAAGCGGACTCTATTTCATGAATTGTTGGAAATGGCTTTGATGTCATAGATCCAAGTATGCCTTGGATGGAGCCCTCAACTGAGTTTTTTGTTAACCTTTACAAGGTTGGCTAGATCCACTTAAGAAGGACCTAGCTTCATTTCCTGTTCAACACTTCATTGTGTCCCAAATGAAGCCATTCCTTGAATTTTAATTCCTTATGCTGAGGTCTTGCTCGCCATAGCCCTTCGACTAAGAGCTCAATCCAGAGTCCCCTCTCCATCACTATCAGTCTACTTGAAGGCTTTGGAAAACAACTTTGTAGCAGATCAAGGATTCATTGCATAGTAAATAAAATCCCAATCAGAATCCCAGCAGGAATATTCCCATTTCATGTCCTCAAGTCTAAAAGTTGTCTAGGTAAAATCAACTCCGTTCTAAAGACAATTGGGTGGAAAAAAATCTTAAGAGTGAGTTCATTTTATGCATACAAGTAATATTTTAAACCTCAAAATGACAACAAAATGGTATTCATGCCAAACAAGTAGCATTTTAAAACCTCAAAATGAAAAAAGAATAAAACGAGACTGGATAATTCACAATTGATTTAGATTTAGTGCAGAAATAATGCAAGAATGAGTAAATGGCTTCGTCCACAACTCCCAGCAATAAAATAAAAAACTCTCTCATATTGACTGGTAGATATTTCCACAGACTATAATCTCAGGGATAGATGAGGAATAGAGAAGCACAATACTTATTCATCTAGACATGGAACTCATTCAAGACTAGCTCAGACTTTAATATCATCACTGGATAATTTTGATTACATCAGCCAAAATAAAAACAATAAAAGATTCAAACAGAGTCTGATTTCTGAAAGCTTTTTTTTTCTTTTTAGTACAAAGAAGGATTAAGGAATTTATCGAAGACTTTAACAACTCCATTTATAGATACAGACAGGCATACAACACATAAAGCAATAGAGCTTTCAGTAGCTACTCATTCCTTTTACACTACTTCTCCTGCATGGCCCTGCAGAACTCTGTTTGGGATGCATCTAATGGAACAATTGAAATGTAGTAAACTCAGACTTCTGTTTGAAAAATTAAGAACAAAAAATTCCTGTCAAGACCTTAGAAACTTCTACCCAAATGATTTCAAGCTGATAGTCTTTAGGAAAATACGAAATGAACAAATATTTGTGATGAGTTGATTTCATAATGAACAATATAGATATGTTTGCAAGGCATGTCTGGGAATGGAAAGGTCATGAAAATTAGTAAACTGTTGGGTGCCTTTGTATAAAATACAGCTCAAATTTAAAAATACTAACTCAGTAAGCATCAATTATAGTACTAAAGATATAATCATTTAAAAACATCCTACTTTTACATTTTCTAAAGGGTTGACTGGTTGATTCTTTTAATATATATAATTATATCTACATATATATTGTGTAGTATATTCATATCTCCACATTCATATTAATCTTACTAATAAGGTATTCTATAACTCATAGGGAAAACTAGATAGGCTTTTCCTAATTTGAGCTTATTTTGCTTTGGTTAAATATGATATGGCCTGGAAGTAGTTTGAAAACCTTTCTGTTAATAATATAAATCACTATTAAACATAAGCAATTACTAGAAAGGTATTTAAGGAAGTGTTGTTAGCATTACATATTTTAGGGAGACTCCATCTACTTAGTAGAAATTCCTCAGATGTCTAGACAGTAAATCAGAGACCCTAATATAATGTCTAGTACCAGTTACCTTTATTTCTCGTAGTAAATCCCAATTAAGCTCTGGTATTGGTATTTGTAAAATTAGAGGAGAGATTAGATTGGACCATGATTGTGAGTCAATTTTACAGAAACCGTTGAGAAATTCACTATGATTTCAAATCTATAAAATATTTGGGTCCATCATTAATGCATATTTAACATTTGTTCATGTTTTATGTTCCCTGAATGAATTATGAATTAACATTATAGTATACACATACACACACATATGTGTATATAATATGTGTATATATAATAAAATGTGTGTATATAATATAAAATCAACCTTTCAAATAAAAGTTGTGGGTTTTATTATTGTTGTTAAGGTTAAGTTTACTCTTTTGGTCTTTAAAATATTTTAACAATGCAATAATGATAAACAGTTCCATTAATATTTCATCTGTACTTGAAGAGCAGTTTGAGAACTAACATACTAATCCCCATTTTAAAGACGAGCAACCTGAAGTTTAGAGAGATTGAGCTATTTGTCTAAAATCTCAAGGTACTAAATTTAGGTTTTCTGGTTCTTAGTCCAGTGAATGATGATACTACCACAATATTTCTTGATCTTTCTAACTGTGCTAGGATGTTTTCTTTTAATACATTAGTACCTTAGCGATAATGGGTCTATCACAAATACTATCACATTACATTCCTATATGGTATTTGATTATTTTGTCTGGGAAGACAAAATAAGAGAAGTGATGTTTCTCCTTTATAACCAGTCTCTACTCTCTTATAGTTAAAGAAAAAAAAATGATGTTCTATATTCTGTTTGCACTACAAAGCCATTATATATAACACGGTACAGTACAACTTCAATAGGAGTTTCATCTTGAAGAAAACCTAAACACTATGTACCTTTTCTAGGTGCCAGACATAGAACAAACGTTCTTGAAAGGCCATGAAGAAGTAACAGTTTAATCAGAAAAGCCTCTTTGAAATACCCTCTCTTCATTTTGTTACATCTCTTTTACTTTTAAAAATGACTCAATGTGGGCAGACTACTGTTTATCATAAATTCCAAAATCACATTTGAATCTCTTGACTCCTTCTAATGAGGTAAAGACCTAGATGCCAACTCAGAAATTATTTACCTATTTATTTTTCATTATAGATACCCTAATACTTCCAGAAGGAAAGTGTGATATCTCACATAGTCAACAAAGCTTTTAACAGTAATAAATGAGATACCAAATCAAGTAACTTAGTTTATGGCTACTATATTATGTATTTTTTTATTTTTTTATTTTTGTGGTACTGGGGATTGAACTCAGGGGAGTTCTACATCTGAGATACACACCCAGCCATTTATTTTTTATTTTGACGTAGGGTCTTGGTAGGTTGCTGAGAGTCTCACTAAATTGCTGAGGCTGGTCTTGAACCTGCAATCCTTCTGTCTCAGCCTCCCAAATACTGAGATTATAAGCTTGCACCATCATGCCTGATTAATATATTGCCTATTAATTGAACCGGAAATTTAATTATGTCAGTCCAATTTAAAAAAAAAGAAAAGAAAGACAATCAATAATATAGTTCTCATCTATTAAAACACACAAAAACTTTTGATAAAATTAAACATTTTTCTTAGCATTGTGTTTTTACTGTTGTAAAAAAATTTGAATTTTTACAAATGAAATTGGGAAAAATAGTACTTTAACAAAAGTGTAAAAGACTATCAGATGCACTTTTTATATATTAATCCTTATATTAGTTATGTTGTAAAATCACAGCCCCGGGAATCCACTGTGAGGAGGCATAAAGCTCCCTGTTCCCTCGACAACATACGTGTAGAGTTAGAAGCTCTAGAGGAGGGCCTACTCCATCATGCCATGACTCCCTATTTAAGAATGCTTGCGGCATAACTAGTATTTTTCTACTTGCTATCTACATTTTCAATGTTTTTTATAAACTTTTCCCTAAAGATTTTTAAAAATAATAAGAATACTGAAATAATGTTCAGGGGGTTTTGTTTTGTTTTGTTTTGCATACTAGGGATAGAGTCCAAGGCCATTCTGCTACTGAGCTTCAGCTCCAGTTCCCTCCCCCCTCCACCACCACTTTTTCTTTTTCTTGAGACAAGGTCTTGCTAAATTGCCCTGACTGGTCTTCTTATCCACCTCCTGCTAACCAATATGATCTCCATAATTTTTTTGCATTTAACATCTATTACATATCTGCACTTTGCTGGGCTATCAGTCTTCTACGTGAGAAATGGAGTTGTACAACTTGCATTTCAAGTCTCCCACATTTGCTCTTATTTATTCTTATAAGTCACTGAAATTTGTTTTAAAAATATAACCTTATGTTTTCTATTGTTTCCACCTATGAGAGAAATCATACCACCTTTGACTTTCTGAGACTGACTAATCTCGGCATAATATTCTCCAGTTCCATCCATTTTTCTGAAAATGACATGTTTGTTCTTTATGACTGAGTAGAATTCTATTGTGAGTATATATCACATTTTCTCTATCTATTCATCTGTTGACAGACACCTAGGTTGGTTCCATAATTTGCCTATTCTGAATTGTGCTGCTATAAACATGGGTGTGCATGTATCACTATAGTATCCTGACTTCAATTCTTTAGAAAAGACACTGAGAAGTGGTATAGCTGGGTTATATGGTAGTTCCATTCCTAGTTTTTTGAGGAACTTCCAAACTGATCTCCATAGTGGCTGACAATTTCTTCAACAACGTGTAAGAGTTTCTATTTTCCTACATCCTCTCCAGCATTTGCTATTGTTTGTATTCTCTCTCTCGCTCTCTCTCTCTCTCTCTCTTGATTGAGCCTAGGGGCATTCTACCTCTGAGCTATATCTCCAGCCCTGTTTTATTTTTTATTTTAAAATAAGGTTTCACTAAGTTGCTGAGGATCTTGCTAAATTTCCCAGGCTGGTCTCAAACCTGCAATCCTCCTGTCTAAGCTTCCCAAATACTGGGATTACAGGCAAGTAACACCTTGCCTGGCTCTTTATTGCTTGTGTTCTTGATGATCGCTATTCTAACTGGAGTTAGGTGGAATCTCAGTGTGGTTTTGATTTGCATCTCCCTGATGGCTAGTGATGTTGAACATTGTGTCCTATATTTGTTGACCAATTGTGTTTCTTCTTTTGAGAAGTGTCTATTCAGTTCTATTGCCCATTTTTTTTTATTAGAGGGAAAATAGAAAAACATAAGGAACTTTAAATAATGCAGAGAGAGACTTGTAGAAGTAGTTGAAAGGGGGTTAGGGGAGAGAGGGAGAGGAAGAGGAAGGACTAAAGAAGAAAACTGTTCAAATAATACTATGGTGATGTGTGAAGATAGTACTGTAGTACTATCAATCTCATTAACTTGTGCGGGGAGGGAGGAGGGCTGAATGGTGTAGGATGTGGCAGAAAATATACAAAAAACTATATGCTTGTATACTTTTAACACACTGAACCTCACTATGATGTATACTTGCGATGCATGAATAAATAATTATACATATATATAATTTATAAGTATTTATACATACAACCAAAAGAATTTTCAGCGAGTCGGTGAACACAGGATTGGCTCTTTTAAAGAATTAAGTTTATATTGATGCTGAGCATTTCTCAATGGATTCCGGTTTCCTAATCAATGCTCATGAATGATTTCTTCCAACATTATCCTCTGGTTAATATCTAAGAAATCTATGTTTTGAATCACAAAAGAATGATTTTCTTTCCTTGAAGTGTTCTTTCCTTCCTTAAGAATGTTTCTTGAAATAGATAATTTAGAGAAGCAAAAGTAATTCATTAAAGACCATATTCCCTTAAACTCAAAGTAATTACATGAAGAACCCTGAAACTGACTCAAAAATTCTACAATTAAGAAAAAATTACTGTAATTTTATATTATTGCTGGATTTTTAACTATGTATGCTTTGACACTCATTTTTCACTCCTAAGTAGTAGGTCCTAAAACAGTAAGGCTCGGAGATCAGAAATTGAGTTTCCGCAGGTAAATGAAAGAGGTTAGTACCACTTTTTATATCATCCCTTCAATAATATGATTTCATTTTATTCTTGATGGAGTAGAGAGGCAGATTCTAAATAATCAGATGACTCCTGGATTAACAAAAATATTTTTGTTATTGCTGCAAGAAACATCTACTTAAATTAAATTTAAATTAAGGGAGGGCTTTGCCTAAAGCAAAGGCGAGGGCTTGCTCCGTCCTCACCTTCAGATTTTGCAGCACCCCTCCCACCCGGGAGTTAGAGGGGAGGACTACATCCTGGCCCAGGATGAGGTGAGGACTCAGGGGAGGGCTCATCCAACTGCCATAGAGAACACGGAAAGAAAATAACCACGTTTGTGGATTTTCTTGTATTTAAAGACTTCAAAAACAATTACTGTGCCAAAGAGTTTTCTTTTAGCCTACTAAAATTATTAAAATATGGCATTTATTAAAAATCAACGATATTTGGCATCTCTACTCTTTGGCGAAGGCCTTATCCAAATATATCTGTGTAAACATTGGACCATGTCCTCCTCTTCTGAGTATTCCACATGTCTGTAATTCTAGCTACTTGGGAGACTGTGGCGGGAGGATGGCAAGTTCGAGGCCAGCCTGGGCAACTTAGAGAAAGCCTGTCTCAAAATTAGGTAAAAAGGGCTGGAGAAGTAGCTCCATAGCAGAGTGCTTGCTTAGTATGGGCAAGGCCCTGGGTTCAATCCTCAGTACTGAAAAAATAGTCAATATGAAATACACATATATCTTTATTATTATTTCTTCTTAGTTCCACTCCTGTTAAGAACTCCCCAGGTATTATATATCTTCGATAAATTCCAAAATTCCAAAGAAACAATGTGCTATTTCAAGCCATTTTTTAAGAACATTGTACAAACCTAGACCCAACCAGACACATTCTTTTTGGTCTAGATCTCTGCTTATCTTACAGGTCATTTATTTCTAAACACGTCGTATCAAACAATTTGTCCTTAATTAACTGTGAGCTCACAATATGGAATATATTCAATGGTGTTATGCCTACTTTTTTTAATTATTGCTGCCACCTCATTGTAGTTCATTTCACTATAACTATAGCAAGTTAACTACATTAATCAAGAAGACCTTATCATTAGAATATGAATGACAAGTATTTATAACTGTTTACAATATACCAAGCAATGTATTAAATGCTAGAGACACAGAGATAAAGAGAATAATATCATTCTCATAGAGACTGAAAACATGGTGAATGTTATTTAAAATATTTTAGTTATTTTAATTTTCATCCCTTGTATTAATTAACTTCTATGTAAGAGACAAATTTCTTCTTATTGAAATGAATATAGTACTTTTGTTTGATGGATATTTTTTCAAGTTGTAAGTCAAATGTTTTTACATTAATTTTTTTTCTTTTACTTTTTTTCCCCCGTGGTGCTAGGGATTGAACCCAGGGGCATTCTACCTCTGAGCCAGTCCTTTTCATTTCTTATTTTGAAACAGGGTCTTGCTAAGTTGTTGAGGACCTCACTAAATTGCTGAGGCAGGCTTTAAACCTGTGATCCTCCTGTCTTTGCCTCCCAAATATTGGGATTACAGGAGTATGCCACCATGCCCAGCTGATTTTTTACATGAATGTTCAAGTCAATATGTCAACAAAAATTGTATGTTCCTTCCAGTCATCTGAACTGCTGTTTACAAAATAATCCTTGTAAAAAAGAAAAATGACTCACAAAATATACTCACAGGTGGGAGAGGGGTCCTGCAAAATATGAAATTATTTAAGCCTCAGTTTCCTAAAGTATAGTGAAGCTGGTCTTCATTGAGATTGAAGCCCACACTCAGAGAAACTAACATTGTTGAAGTGACATTCAAGTTTACAGGTGTACCTAGGTCCATCTACACCCTGACCCTATCCTGCCCAACATTCAACCGTGTCATACTATACACTTACAATAAGTCCCTCTTGCTCAAACCAGTTCAAGATAGATTTTGGTCACTGAAAAAACAATCCACTACTAGAAGACTCATATTACATTTATTTATTTCTTTATTTATTTTTGTAGTACCGGGGATTGAACCCAGGGTCGTTCTACCTCCGCGCTACACCCCCGGCCCTATTTTTTTTATACTTTATTTTGAAACCGAGTCTCACGAAGTTGTGGAGGGCCTCACTAGGTAGATAGAGAGAAAGAGAGAGAGAGAGAAAGAGACAGGGAGAGAGAGAGAGTTGAGGCTGGCCGCGAACCCGGATCCTCCGGTCTCCGCCTCCCAAAGTACTGGGATTACAAGCGTGTGCCACCACGCCCGGCCTCATATTACATTTAATAAGTACATTTAACATAGAGAGTCCCTAAAAGTCTATTAATTCGATGGCTTGACTTAATAATGTCTTTACATTAATTGTGATAAATCACATGATCATTTATTGAGCACATATTTATTGAACAACTATTATGCTCATGGTACTGTGCTACACACTGGAAATACAATGATGGACAGAGAAGAAGTCATGCCTGTTTTACTCCTCAATAACAGACAAGATACTTCCCTGGTTAGTATCACTTTGGAGGTGCTGGTGATGTAGCTTAGTGGTAGAGGGCCTGCGCAGCATGCATGAAGCTTTGGGTTCAATTCCTAGCACCACACAAAAAAGAAAAAGTTGCTTTTTGGCCTTAGAAAGGAGGAAAAATATTAAAGTATCTCCCTAATGAAAGACATTAAAATATTCTTATTATCAATGCATATTTTAGAGGAACCAACTATTAATTAACAAGAATTTATTAAAAAAGTATTCAGCAGGCTACTCAGTGACACGTCAGCTGCATGTGTGCGCATCAGACTTCTTGTAAAGTTGATGTATTCCCTCAAGTGGCGACGGTGTTCCTTATCCATCAGTCAGATTTTCCAGACTTGAGAAAAGTGATCTATCTTCTTAAAATTTAGATTATGTTTATGGATGGCTTATTTTTCAAATCACACTTGACATTCTCCTCATTTAAAAAAAACCTTAATAAAAGTTAATTTGCAACTAGGCACCAGCTATATTAAGTCACTTTTAGTTCAAATACAAGGAAGATGAACAAATCGATGAATATAAGGGATCCAAAATATCACTGAATATATAAATGCATTGACATTTGAAAGTTTCTGCAAAATGTCAAGAAAACTTGGCAAAAGTATAGGGATATATAAGGGAAACTTTAATCTCCTAATCCTGAACTTACAGTTTTAGTAATCCTGCCACCTCTAGATCTGTTTTCCGATCTAGGTGCATTGTAATCACACATCATGCTGAGTTTTGGTGTGATAGAAACACACGTACACACACACCCAGTGTGTTTCCTTTCAATCCCCAAAATTTGTTGCTTTCCAAGTTGTGTTTATCACATACATGTCTCTTTCTAGTGTGAACCTCTATTTTTACAGTCAACATCATTCACTGAATAATTACAATGAATAAACTGTTAAAATATTTTAAAACTATTTTACCTATCCTTCGATTGCGTCATTGAGAAGGCCTTCTCTAATTTTGATTAGAGACAACTTATACGCACTTACTGTACCTGTGTATATCTCTACAAGAGCTATCTCTGTCCAGAGAACTTTCTGGTTGTTCTGCCCCTTTTTGCAATAGACTATTCTGTTCATGGCAACAGGAAATATACTTCCCTTTATATAACCATTACACAGTAAAGGGACTTAATAAACACTTGCCAAATTAATCAATTAGTATGGTCCCTAACTTCAATAGATTCACAATTATAGAGAATGGCATACACATAATATTACATGAACATAATATCATTGTAGCTATTTAATTGTACCTTAATGACTGCTATATATAAATTTGTTTATTCCACTCAAATATAAACTCTTTAGCTGGGTGTGGTGGCACACGCTTGTAATCCCAGTACTTGGGAGGCTGAGACCAGAGGATCCAGGTTCGCGGCCAGCCTCAACTACTTAGTGAGGCCCTCCGCA
>PVJS01046758.1:0-10197 GCA_004027185.1 Glis glis
AAAAAAAAAAAAAAAAAAAAGAAAGAGAAAAGAAAAAAAGCAAGCAAGTAAGCAAGCATGTAAGAGTATGACATTTGAGCTGTGATCTGCTCTCAAGTACTCTTCTCCTGGCTCTTTAGTATAGAACCTCCACTGCAGAAAGGCATGGCCAAGAAGACAAACACTCTTCCCAGCACCAACCATAGGGTTTCAATTCCATTATGGGAGGACAGGCTGCTTATCTCATTAACCAACTCCCCTATAACTATCCTTTCAAAGCAGCTCTATTCCTGGGTGGGATGGGAGGGAACAAATTAAGTCCTGTGTGCATGTATGTTTGTATCATTCTGACCCTCACTATGATGTATAATTACAATGCACCAATAAAAGTATTTTTATAAAGAAGCTGTATTCCAGGTAAGCACAGTTGACATAACTGGGGTATGCGTCCCTCACTCAGTCCCCAATTGTAGGGCAAGGGCTCCACCTCAGGAGCAGAAGACTGCTAATACTGGGACCCAATGATTTCCTTTCCCCCTGTCTTGCTTGCTGGGCAGAGGTTGTGTGCTGGGAAAGGAAAGTCAAGAAGATCAGGTGCTGCTACCATCTTCAACCAACAGTGCCCACTCATAAAGGAGAGGTGTGACTCTAGGAGATGCGGCTCTCTGTCCCCTGCCCTAGCCTGCTTGTTCCCCTAGGAGAACAAGCAGGCTATAAGTATTGGTATCTCACAGCTCTGCCTGAGTATACTAACTTTATTTGTAACACAACCAGGAGACTTGACAACTAAGGGCTTCAAACACAATGGAGATATTAGTAGTGAGCTCAGTTGAGAAGTAGCTGGTAGCTCCGTAGCAATAGTAGCAACAAGGGAAATGGCAGAGCAGCCAGACATTTAACAGAGACAACCAGAGAAAATGATAACAGAAAAAGTCTGTTGGCAGGATCACACTTATACTTGTGGTCCAGAAGACTCTTTGCATTTACTGGGCTGCAACTACTCAGGAGCTATTAGATTAGGAGGTGGAGGAAGCCTTGAATGAACACCCACCCAAATCACAAGTCCATCAGCAAAGTTTGGAAAAGCTTTCATGGCTCGAGATGTTTAAGCATGATCCCTGACCAAACACTGGCTAACCAATAAGCTATTCTGATACTGGGTGACTCTTCTGAAGCCAGGTCTAAAAATAAAAACACACTAAGTCTATTCTTTCCAGTGAAAGCACACTTCACGTCTATTCTTTCCAGATGAAAGTCAAACGTTGAACTGAGAATCATGAAAGCAGTCTCCAAGACACAAAGAGGTGCAAAGTTAAGGGTGAACATCTTCTGCTACAGGAGCCTAAGTACAACCCTCGGCCAATGAAGTGTCTTATGCTGAACAAGAGCAGATCCCTTAGAAGGGAGGTTAAAAGATGAAGGAGAAAATCTAAGCAAGTATATCAATATCTGCACACAGCAGCGGAAACACGCTATACAGAACTAGTCAAGCAACAAGCTTGTTTGGTGATCAGTATCAAGATTTTGCTACATTATATTCTCTAATATATACATCTTATATAATAGTAATAAAAAGACCTGAGAAATACAAAGACATGTAAAGTGTGACACACAAACAATATGAAAGGCAAAACATTTCCTTTGAATAAAACCATATGATGGACTAGAAAAAAAATTTCAAAAACAGCTACTATAAATATACTAAAATAATTAAAGAAAAGACTATCTCACAGAGTGAGAAAAAAGGATTTTTAATATTTCACCATGAAGAAATAATCAATTGGGGAAATAGCTACGTTCGACCTGATTCATTACCTATATATACATCTCCAAACACCTCATAGAACCACACTAATATCTACAGTTTTCTATGTTTCAGTTAAAATTTCAAAAATAAAGAAAATTTATTAAGCTTTTAAGATAAAGGAAATATGATAAGAAAGATCCATCAAATAGGAAATATCATATATATATATATATATATATATATATATATTTAAAGGAAATTCTGGACTTAGGGGAAAACTTTAATTAGAAAGAAAGGCTATCGGAATAATGAGAACTCTCTGATCTCACAAATCTGTGAATGTGTCCAAATGAAACTGAAAATGGGTTTTCATTTAGAGGGTAAAGGAGGCAGAAAGCAGGGATAGGCAAAACCTTTGGAAGGACAGATGGATAAGCAAGGGGAAATGAGAACTCTGTGTGTGCGTGTGTGTGTGTTTAGACTAGGCGGGCAAGGGGAAATGAGAACTGTGTGTGTGTGTGTGTGTGTGTGTGTGTGTGTGTGTGTGCGTGTGCGTGTGTGTGTGTTTAGACTAGGCAGGCAAGCAAAGTTCAGGGACTAGCAGAAAAGGGAGCAGTATGACTTAGTTTGGTCAAGTCAAAGCCAGAGAGTAAGAAACGGGCATCTGTGAATATTTGGTCAAGAATATCAATAAAGCTCTAGAAGTATTTTTTTAAAGAAACAAATTGATATTCAGGCAAGGAAAATATGGTAAAAGATAGGAAAATTCACTAGTGGAGGCTCAAAAGTACATGTGGGATGGCAAACTTGAAGACAAAACAATAGAGATTATGTAAACTTAAAAAAGGAAAGAAAGGGGAGGGTGTAGACTGGCATTAATAATTTTGTGTATGTGCATAGTGTCACTAATTCTGATAAATATATATAGATATAAATATATAGATATAGATGTGTGTGTGTGTGTGTGTGTGTGTGTGTGTGTGTGTATGGTGCTGGGTATTGAACCCAGGGCATGCTAAAGACATCACTGTACCACTGAGTTACATTCCAAGACCTAATAAAATTGTTGATTTAAAAAAAAAGAAAGGAAAATGAATGAAGGAACAGAAATAGAGACTCTGAGAAATGTGAGACACAATCAACAATATTAGCATACATACAATGGGAATACCAGATGGAGGGTGAGATAGAACAGAACAGAAAATATATTCAACAGAGTAACAGCTGGAAAATTCCCAGATGTAATTTAAAACACTAACCTATAGATCCAAGTAGCTCAATGATCTCCAAGGAGGATACACAGAGGGAGATATACATCAAGAGATATCATAGTGAAAAAGTTGAAAGACACAGATAAATAGTAAATTTGAAAGCACAGAGAGAGTAGTAAATCATCCTATCCCAGAGGACATTAATAGTACCAACACTTGATTTTGAATGAAAAATGATGCTAGATTGAACCGGGATGACGTAGTCAAAGGGCTGAAAGAAAAAGTAAAATGTTAATTACCATGGCTATATACAGCAAAGCTCTCTTCAAAGCAAAGGCAAAACTAAGACACTCACAAATGAAAACTTAAAAGAATTTGTTGTTAAAAATCCTGCAAGAGCCGAGAGCATCGTGGCGCACAGTTATGTAATCCCAGTACTCGAGAGACTGAGACAGAAGGATAGAAGGTTTGTGGCCAGCCTCAGCTACTTAGTGAGGATCTCTGCAAATTATTGGCTGGGAGTATAGCTCAGAGGCAGAATGCCCCTGGGTTGAATCCCCAGTACAGCAATAAAATAAAATAAAATAAAATAAATAAAAATAAAAATCCTGCAAATTTAGGCATTTTAAATAAAGTTCTTCTGCAGCAAAGGTGTGACATTAGATAGTAATATTGAAAACATTGTTTTTGCATAAAATTATACAGGTAATGATTAAAAAAGTAATTGATATATTGAAGCTCATTTCTTACAATTGATTCAAATGACAATTGTACATAAAATATCAAATTGTATTTTTGTCAAACATAAATGTATCATATTGAGGAATAAGAACACAAAGAAGCAGGTCATCAATGAAAATACATTTGAACAAGAAATTAAAATGATATGATAGGATCAATTCTTAATATCAAATTATATGAAAAATAATATGGAAGAAGTTTTATAAAAATAAACTGATCATAATTCACTCTTCTGCTTTTTACAGTTGACATAAAATTATCTATAGAAAGAGGCATAGCAGTGTATTTTGATGTGTGTAATATTTATGAACAAATATGTATTAAAATATACAAAAATGAGGGAGTTCCACAGGAATTAATGTTCAATATCTTACTAGATACACATGGATGTACAGATCAGATGTATAGGTTAATTGAGTGTAAATATGACAGATATTATGATAAATTAAGGTACAGATTATAAAACACACAAAGACACCAATAAGACAACCCAAAAACATAGTGAAATTATTAAAGACACTAAATTGGTAACAAAAATGTATTTAATAAAAAGGAATTTAATAAACAAGGAGCACAAGGAAAATAGTCATACTGATAGTCATAGAAAATAAACAAGAATGGCAAAATAATCAAAATTATAATTGAGAGGGAAAAAAAAGCCATCGAATCCTATTTGGAGACTCCCATAACTCACACATAAAAATGCCTCTCAAGTTTTATTGAGGGATAATTGACTAATGAAATTATATATTCAAAGTATATAACATGTACAACATTTTATATGTACATACACTGTGAAATGATTGCCACAATTATTAACACACTCATCACCTCACACAGTTATCATCTCACTCTCAAAAATGGATAGAACATTTAGGGGAAAGCCAAAAAAATCATTAAAGGATATGCAAGATATGAACAACATTATAAAACAACTAGACCGAGTGCACATCTATTAAAATACTCCACCTAACTTTGTACTGGACAACAGAAACAACCTCAATAGATGAAAAGGACTGAAATAAAGCAAAATATACTCACCCTAACACGAAAAACTGAAATTAGGTATCAGCAATAGAGAAAAATTGGGAATACTTTTTAAATGTGGAAACTAAACCACACTGTATTACATAAAAATGCGTCAAAGAAACACTCAAATTGAAAATAAGAACATTAAAAGACCACAGATGTTTAAAATCAAAATATTAAATAGTATCACAGGTTCACTGCCAGCCTCAGTTCCTTAGGGAGGCCCTCCGCAAATTAGTGAGACCCTGTTTCAAAATAAAGAATAAAAAAATCGGGCTGGGGTTGTAACTCAGAGGTAGAAAGCTCCTGGGATCAATCCCCAGTCTTGCAAGAAAAAAATATATTAAATAGTAGCTTATATGTAAAATGATTTTCAAAATTCATTCAAATATTATCATAAGATCTGCATAAACAACCAAACATAAAATTGGCTCATTTAAGAAAATTAAAGGAAAACTGAATTTTAAATGTTAAATTTTCAATAAAACACTTTTAAAAACTGTATGAAGAAAAGACCACAAAGGAAAAGGAAATTAAACCCAGTTTCCTATAGCATGGCTGTGATGCCTTGAGAGGCTGAAACACCACAACTATCTCAGGTTCAAGGGCAGCAGTAACAACACAGAACTTCAGCAACTTAGAGACAGCCTTTTACAAAATAACAAGGGCTGTGGGTATAGCTCAAAGGTAGAATACCCCTGGGTTCAATCCCCAGTACAAAAAAGAAAAAAAAAAAAAGCAAGAAAGAAAATAGGAAAATAATGGATTTTTTTCTTGTGAAGTTACGTTTATATAAATGGATACTTTCTTAACTCTATTAGAGACCAAGACAAGTAAATGATTCATATGCCACCACTTAAAGCAACCAGTAAACAGAACAAAGTATATGTAACATTGTAGTTACTAATGTACCTTTAATTGACACAAAATTTACCATAAAAATTGGCCATAGTTACTTGTCTGTTTTCTACCAGGCTGTACCTCAGTAATGAAGCGGGGAAACATTTAGGCAAGCAATAAAAAATAACAGGAATACATTTAGTTAATAAAGATAGAAACTATCCACTTTAAAGATTACTGCCCCTTAAAATTTTTATCTTAAAATATAGTTATAGAAGGAAAAAACACTAACCTCTTAAAATATATATATGTAATATTGGGGCTAAGGTATTTTGTGTGTGCGTGGGTTTTTTTTGTTTGTTTGTTTGTTTGACTGTGCACTGAACTCAGGTACATTCCACCTCTAAGGTGCAATCCCACAACTTTTTTTTTATTTTTTATTTTGAAACAGGATCTCAATAACCTGCTGAGGGTCTGGCTAAATTGTTGACCCTAGCCTCTAACCAGAGATCCTCCTGTTTCAACATCTCAAGTACTGGGATCATAACTGTGCACTACCTACCACCAAGCCCTACTGAAGCTGTCTCTTTTTGGTAATGACTTAGTAGCACAATCAGGCCAACCATTCTGATGAGAAAAACAAAGAAAGCCAGAAGGTGTTAAATATATTATTTGAAAGCACTGCAAACCCAAGGAAGAAATTATTTGAAGAGACCAGATCTCAGAAAAGAAAGCACAAGGAGTAAGACTCAAACTTGGTACCTCTTTTCCCATCAAACTATATACTCATTCACAGAAGTTTAGAAACTGAGCAGCGGAGCCAGGCTTCTAGCAGCCTCAGAAGTTCAGGGTACAAGATAGGGTACAAGATTGGGCACCAAGGGAAAAGGCTCTGGAAGCCAACCTAGGGGTTCATTTGGCCTTGCTGAGGGGCCAGTCCCTCAATGCCAATATAAACCAGAAATGGAAAGTACCTCATGAAACCTGAGATCCAACACCAAAAGGACTAGTCCACTGACTGCCTGGAGATGAACTGCCACATGTTAACTGCCTTTCAGAAGTAAAAGCAAATGCTCAATAAATGAAGAAAAGAATCATTCACAGCCTGCAATTACTTCTATGGTATGTCATACAGATCATGCAGATTATAATAAAAATAACCACATATGCAAAGACATGAATGAGAATAAAAGATTGCAATTAGAGCTGTGACGCGTTTTCTACATTAATTGGAAATAAGTAGGAAAGAGTGCTGACTTCAGTACACCCATACATTTAGGGCAACAGTGAGGTATCACTGAACGCCTCCTTGAAGTGCTATAATGAAAAGGATTGAACACATAACAAGGGCTGACAAGTGTGTCAAACATCTGCGACTCGCACACACTAGGAAAGACAGTAAATAATGTAATAATGTTGGAAAACATGCTGACATATCTTAAAACAACTTTTAAACACCTTTCTCATATGGTACAGCCATTCCACTCCTTAAAGTCTGCTTGTGAAAAATAAAGTCATATAACTATATAAAGACTCCTATAACACTATCCATCCATTGCATGGGAAAGTGGGACTGGCTCAGGCAGGTTTAGCAACGGGAAAATTCAAAGGTGCACAAAGAAATCTGGGGAGAAGGGTAAGTTGAGATGCCCAAGCTCCCGCTCCCAGGATTAATTTCCAGCTCTTGAGAGCTATGCGCGCGCACACAGGCATGCTTCTCGCTCTCGCTGGTCACACACAGCAAAACATGTTGTTTACTTTAAATTGTACACTTTATTTTAAATCAATTCTACCTGAATAAAGCTGTTAAACATTGTGTGATATGTGTCTAAATGAAAATTTACAGAATTAATGCAAAAGGGGAAATCCTGCAAATTTAAGATTGGAAAGCACACTTCATGCAAACAGAAATTGCATCAGGAATTTCAGCCACAATTTTAAGCATGAAAAATTAAAATTCCCACCCATTAATTAACTGTAAACACTGAATGGCAAATATAACCTTTTTGGAAGGATGAAAACGTGATGATCCCTTACAAGTATGATCAAGTGAATGAAAACACATTATGAACGGAAGGGATTATTACTAGGATACTGAAGAAGACACCGATATTATGGCATGATTAAGCAAATTTTTGTCAATAAATTTGAAATTCCTGAAATGGTAAGACAAAAGCATCCAAATAGGCCAAGCCTGTTGGTGCAAGCCTGTCATCCCAGTACTTGGGAGGCTGAAACAGGAGGACGACAGGTTCCAGGACAGTCTCACCAATTTAGACAGACTGTTGGCAACCTAGCGAGATCCTGTTTCCAAATAAAAATGAAAATAAGGCTGGGAATGTAGCTCAGAAGTAGATAACACACCTGGGTTCAATTCTCAGCACCATCAAAAAAAAAAAAAGGGGGGGGGTAAAATAGCCAGACTAGGAAATCTCAAGGATTCTATACATAATCAATCAATTGCATCTAAACAGCAAAACATTACTACAAACAATCCCACGACCTAATACCTGAATTCCTGATCTTCCCCATATAACCGAGAATCAAACAACATCAATTTGGAACAACCTCTTACATAGGAACAAAACAGTAGAATCTCTCTCCCAAATGCTTGATGAAACTCCTATGTATTCCACGAAATTCCAAAGGACAGTGTATGAAAGAAAAATCAAAGGCTGCATATGTACCTCACGACAAACACAAGTTAAAATTAAACCTTATTCTGGACAAAAAGTTAAAAAAAAACACTTCCACTATAATACGCCATGACAAATTCAGCTAAAGGTAACAATGGACTCTTACTGGTTCAACAGTTGAAAATCAAATAAAAGAACAAAATCACGTCCCTGTGACAGCAGAGACAGAAAACCACTTCATATAATTTAATCCATACTTAGGAGATTTTAATAAACACCTAGAATACCATATCATACACTATACATTTAGTGGCAAAATATTAGGGAAAAGCTCAAATTAGGGAGAAGGATGTCTACCGTAGTACCAGTTCTATTCAACATTTTAGGGACCATTTACAGAGGGCCATAATGCAAGAAAAAAAAATCCATAAACTCGGAAACCATGGAATAATTCCTCCCTTTACCTACAGATCACTTAAGTTTCCAGAGAATAGGAGAAGCAATGTATAGATAACGTAGTTACCAAGGAAAGTAGATACTATGCACTTAAGCACCATACGTTATCTAAGGCTAGCAACTTTAAATACATCTTTCCTATACCTCTCAAGAAAAGCCACAAAGCCCCATTGGATACGATTATACGTTAAGGCTTTTTTCTATACCTAACAGCCACATTTTGAGAGGCATGAAAACCCTTCTCATTGGTGTCCTATTTTTTCTGATACCATGGTAATAGAGACCACAAAATACAAAGTAAACTTAATGATGTACTTGACATTTAATCCAAGAGAACAATAAAAAGAGCATTCTTGGCACAGTTTCTACCTACGGTACTTGTTTAGTGATTGTATAGACTAGTGAGAGAAGAGCTACTTAAAAAGTGGATCTTAAGTCATTTTTTTCCTCAAAACGTGCTGATATTTTTATTTCCTTTTACCTTCTCGTTAGCATAACTTAAGAATTTCTATACTAACTTAAAAGGAAAAACAGGCCAAAAAATCGTTAGTAAAAAAAACCACTAGTGTTACCCTGATATCAGGTGGCTATTTCCTTAATTTAGTACTTATAAACTAGGCTTATGCCCAGTACAGCTTCTTCTTCTTCTTTTTTTTTTTTTTTACTATTGCTTTGTTCCTTTATACTTTGTTTGAAAGGCCAACAATTTCATATTTTTTTAAACCTGTGCACATGCTCTTTTTACATCCACTCATACTTTACATATTGCCTGTTACTGGTATTTACATGCAAATAGAGGGTGAGATTTCCCAAACCAGATTATTTGGCAAGAGTTAGTAATACAAGTGTCACTTCATTATTCTTTATAAAGAGCTTTGCTTTCCGCCAACTTCTTTTCTTCTGGGTATCAAAATTAGATACGAATGACACATTATCTTAAGAAAATCATAGTTTTTAATAACAATACGCTTAAGTTATTCTGAATAAAAATCAGGTATTTTCCCCAACGGGAGCTTTTCTTTTGCTTTTGCGGAATGTTGTGTGTGTTTTTTTTCTTTTTTTAGTTGCTGTCAATCAAGTAATTTTTATTTTCTCGTTACGGAAACGGAGTGGTGAGATTGACAACATAGGTATTCAAATTTGTAACCCATGCGAGTATTGAACGATGCATTCGACGTACACAAGGCGTATAAAGAATAACACTGAAGTGAGCAAATGTATACCAACGGGCAACTTTGACAACGTAAAGCTAGATTACCTATCCCAGGACAGTGGTCTCAAGGATGGCTTCTGTCGGGACAGGATCCACCGGGAAGCAGAGAAGGTGAAGCGGGAGCAGTGCGGCGCTGCCAGAAGAAAAATAAAAGCCCTGTCAACCTAGGATGATATCGCCAGCAGAATGACCCTCCCAAACGGAGGACGGAAGGAGCTAAGCCGCAGAAACCAACCTGAGAGGATGGCTGGCTTGACCAATTGCAATTCGCATCCGGACTGGCGCATCTGCACATCTGGGAAACCCACCGGGTAGGAACTACACACAGGAAAGCTTGAGGAGCCT
>PVJS01046759.1:0-15688 GCA_004027185.1 Glis glis
TGTGTGTATTAACTGGGGATTGAACCCAGGGGAGTTCTACCTCTGAGCTACACCCCATCCCTATTCATTTTTTATTTTGAAACAGGGTCTCACTACGTTGCTGAGGCTGTACTTTAACCTGTGATCCTCCTGTCTCAACCTCCCAAGTACTGGGATTACAGGCATGTGCCACCACACCCAGGTCTCATATTTTCTTTTAAAAATATTTACTCACCAGAGGAAAGAGCATTGGATAGTTATTTCAGAAATATAATCTACCAAGTACATTTTAAATAATTCTCTTCCATGCTCTTGGATAGGCAGAATATATATTATCAAAATGGCCATTCTACCAAAAGTGATCGACAGAGTCAATGCAATCCCTATCAAAATATGAATGTCTTTCTTCTCAGAGCTAGACAAATCAGTCCTCAATTTCATATGGAAATTGAGAATAGCCAAAACAATTCTCAGGAATAAGAACCATGCAGGAAGCATCACAATACCTGACTTAAAAATTATTCTACAGAGCTATAGTGATAAAAACAGCATAGTATCAGCACAAAAACAGACACATAGATCAATTTAACATAATAGATGATACACAAACAAATTCACACACTTATAACTAATTGATTTTCAACAAAGGTACCAAAAATATATGTTGGAGAAAAGACAAACTTTTCAACAAATGGTGTTAGGAAAACTGATTATCCATTTGTAGAAAAACAGAATTAAATCTCCACCTCTAATGATCTACATGAGTCAACTCAAAATGGATCAAAGACTTGGAACGTGTATTAGAGACATTGAAATTACTAGAGGAGGACATAGGTCCAACACTCCAACATATAGGCACACTTAGACACTTCCTCAATAAGACCTCCAAGGCATAAGAAATTAAAATGAGGATTAATAAGTGGGATTGCATTAAATTAAAGAGCTTCCGTGCAGCAAAGGAAACCATCAAGGACCTTAATAGAGAGTCAACAGAATGGGAGAAAATCTTTGCCATCTACTCCTCTGATAGAGGACTAATATTTAGAATATACAAAGAACTCAAGAAACTTACCACTAAAAAAACAATCCAATCAAAAAATGAGCAAATGAGCTAGATAGACACTTCACAAAAAAAGAAATACAAATGGTCAATAAATACATGAAAAAATGTTCAACATCATTAGCAATCAGGGAGATGCAAATCAAAACTACACTGAGATTACATCTAACCCCAATTAGAATGGCAGTTATCAAGAAATCAAACAACAATAAATGCTGGTGAGGATATGGGGAAATAGGAACTGTTATACACTGTTGATAAGATTGCAAATTATTACAGCTGCTATGGAGACCAGTGTGAAGATTCCTCAGAAAACAGAATGTGTCCACCATATGACCCAGCTATATCACTCCTGGTTATCTTTACAAAGAACTGAAATCAGAATATTATAGTGATACATGCATATCCATGTTTATAGCAGCAAAATTCATAAGAGCCAAAATATGGAACCATCACAGATATCCATCAAAATATGAATGGATTACATAATTATGGGACATATATACACAGCAATAAAGAACAAAATTATGCCATTTGCAGGAAAATGGATGGACCTGGAGAATATTATGTTACGTAAGATTAGCCAGTCACAGAAAGTGAAAGGTCATGTTTTCTCTCATATGCACAACTTGGAGTAATCGAGATACAAAAGGGACTTTACATAGTGAGGGAGAAACCCCAGTAGAGCAAGGAAGGTGATCCAGAGCAGGGTGGTGGTGGGGAGAGGGAGGATTAGCAAAGGGGGCACTTCCATAGATGTTACGTACAAATGTGACAATGTCAATGCCAATCTCAAAAAGGAGAGTGGGGAGGGGCTGAGGGAAAGCTCACCAAGTGCTGTGTGCATGTATATCATTATTATTCTGAACTACATTATGATGTGAGACTACAATGCAACAATAAATGTATATTAAAAATAAATAATTCCGTCCAATTTTAAGTAGCTTTAAATTTTTGTTTCTAAGAAATAATGAAAGCAGTCCAAGATGGTGACTAAGAGAAACAACACATTACAACCTCTCTGAGACTTGGGTCTCAATTGCCGTGAAAGCAACTTCTGGACAGGAGAAGAAAAGCAACAAAAACTTGAAGTAAACAATGAAAAATTTGAAACACGATAGAATCGAAGCCAGAAGACAAAACACAGGAAAGTAAAAAGCTCCAAGCACCTTACCTGAGGAACAGTGGCAGCGCCATCTTGGCCGGACCGCGCCAGCCGCTCCCGGAATCGCGGCTTCCACACGCTGCCAGCAGAGAAGCCAGAGACCTGCTGTGAGTTCAACTGCAGATCAGCAGAGATGGAAGCAAGCAGCGGCTCCGCCACACTCGAGACACCAAACGGCGGCCACAGCGGCTGCGGCAGCACCATCTTGGCAGGACTGTACTGGCGGGTACCAGCATTGTGGCTTCTGGAAAAGACCAATGGAGACACCAGTGACCTGCTGTGAATCCAGTGACCGCAGAATAGCAGCAGTGACGGCGACCAGCAACTCGCTCCATGCGGGACACAGACCACAACTGCTGCATCGGCGGAAGCGGCGGCGGCACCATCTTGGTCAGACCACGCTGGCGGCTACCGGCATTGCGGCTTCTGCAGGCCACCAACAAGGAAGCCAGGGAGCTCTTCTAGAACCAGCACTGCAGAGCATCGGTGACAAAAGCAAGCAGCAGTTCCATCCACGCTTGGCAGAGTCCCCAGGGCCCAGAGGCCTGACCAGAAGCTGTGGCAGTGGCTGAGCCCATCCCCCACCCCAGAGATTAAGAGCAGCGCTCAACAAGACCGTAAGTCAATGAGCCACCCCAGGGGAGACCACCCAGAGCAGACACAGGGACTCGCGGGGTCTGAGACAGTGCAGATTGCCCCGGCGGAGGTGGGAGTGGGGTCTGATGTGGGACATGGTAGATGCAGACAGTCCCTGGTGACATTTGGGTGGGACAGACTTGCAGCCCGCGGATCAGAGTGCCCTTATAGAGTCCCCGGGGATCACCTTAGGACATACAGATGTGGTAGCTGGGGAAAAATTGGACCAAAGCAGCCCTCTCTGTGGAAAACGTGGAGTTCCGTGTTTGCACAGAATTGGGTCCACCCCTTCCGTAGGCAAAGAGAGACACAAGCTCGAAGCCCCCTGTTGGTGACACCTGCCATAGGTGTAGACAGAGAGAGACATAGGGACAACCCAAGTGGAGAACATGGAGACCCATGCTTACAGTGAGAGGGGCAATAGCAGCACTGGTCGCCTGCACAGGTAGTGAGAGGCACCAGGCAAGTGTCCCAATCACTGAAGGAGACCAAGAATTGGGCCTGCAAATGGACATTATACCAAGCAACTGAGAATAGCAATTCAGTAAAGGCTATTCACCTTAATTATTCACTAGTAGCAACTATTCACTAGCTATTCACTAGTAGCAACCATCTACCTCCAGGATAAGAAACCATAAAGGGAGTGAGATTAGACATAGGATACCTACAGAGTGAGAGAGAGAAAGAGCTACCAAAAGCAATGAAGATATAAACATAAAAAAACCTGAAATCATGAAAAGGAAGAATAGCAAAGAAACAATGAGCTCCCACAACCCCACAACAACAGAACCTGCTAATACAGAAGTGCAAAGATTGCCAGAAGGACAATTCAGTACTTTAATAGTAGAAATGATACAGGATTTCCGAAAAGAATTCAGAGAGAGCCTGTAAGGATTGAAGCATCAAATAAACAAAGAATCTGACACCCTGAACAGGAATCAAAAACAAGCTCTGAAGGAAGTAAAGGATGCAATAATTGAAATGAAGGCATCAATACAGACCATCAACAATAGACTAGATCACATGGAAAACAGAATCCCACTCTTAGAAGATGACCTCTCCAAAAATGAATGCATATTATATAAATTAGAAAAAACAATTTGACAGCATGAATTGGACATTGAAGAGATATCAGCCAGTCTTAAAAGAGCAAACCTAAGAATAATGGGCATAGAAGAGGGAATAGAAGCTGAAACCAAAGGACTCAATAATCTATTCAGAGAAGTAATATTAAAAATTTTCCAAACATAGACAAAGAGGTTGACACACAGGTACAGGAAACATATAGGATCTCTAATAACAAGATCAGAGAAGAGGTTCACCATGCCACAAATAATCAAACTGACTAATGTAGAGGCCAAGGAGAGAATCCTAAAGGCAGTGATAGTAAAAGACCAAGTAACATTCAGAGGCAAACCAGTAAGAATCATTCCTGACCTTCCAAACCAAATCATGAAAGCCAGGAGGGCCTGGAGCGACATATTCCACACTCTGGAAGAAAACAACTTCCAGCCAAGATTTATCTACCCAGCAAAGGTATCTATCAAATTTGATGGGGGAGATAAAAACCTTCCATGACAAACAGAAGCTGGAAGACTTTATGTCTTGCAAACCAGCACTAGAGAAAATACTCAAAAAGATTAATTACAAGGAAGAAATAATAAGGAAATGCCAGAACCAGAGAAACAGTGATTTCCATCAAACAAACAACTAGGCAAAGAACAAACACTACCCCAAACAGAAATTAAAACTCAAAATGTTAGGAATTAAAACTCAACTCTCAATAATCATGCTGAATATAAATAAATGGCCTCAACTCCCCCATCAAAAGACATAAGGTGGTAAAATGGATTAAAAATCACAATCCATCTATATGCTGCCTGCAAGAAACACACCTTACGAGTAAAGATACGCACAAACTAAAGGTGAATGGATGGAGCAAGGTAATCCATGCTAACAGAACTCGAAAACAAGCAGGAGTACAATTAGGAAAAGAGGAACTGAAACTATCTCTATTTGCAGATGACATGATACTTAGAAGATCCAGCGAACTCAACCAAAATGCTCATAGAACTGATCAACAAATTCAGCAAAGTGTCTGGATACAAAATCAATCTTGAAAAATCAGAAGCTTTTCTGTATGTCAACCATAAATCCCCTGAAAAAGAAATCCAGAAGACATTTCCATTCACAATATCCCCCCAAACAATAAAATGCTTGGGAATAAACCTAACCAAAGAGGTAAAAGACCTCTACAAGAGATATTTTAAGACACTGAAAAAAGAAATTGAAGAAGATCTTAGAAGATGGAAAGATCTCCCATGCTCTTTGGTAGGCAGAATAAATATCATCAAAATGGCCATTCTTTCAAAAGTGATCTACAGATTCAATGCAATACCCATTAAATTACCATAGTCATTCTTCACTGGCATTGAAAAATCTGTCCTTAAGTTCATTTGGAACAACAAAAAACCCAGAATAGCCAAAATAGTTCTCAGCAACAAGAACCATGCAGGAGGCATCACAATACCTGACTTCAAACTATAGTACAAAGCCATAGTAATAAAAGCAGCATGGTATTGGCACAAAAGCAGACACATAAACCAATGGAGCAGAATAGAAGACTCCGAAACAAACCCACACACCTACAGCCAATTAATTGCTAACAAAGGGGCTAAAAACATCCACTGGAAAACAGATAGGCTCTTCAACAAATGGTGCTGGCAAAACTGGCTAACCATATGCAGAAAAATAGAAATAAACCCCACTTTCTCACCTTGTATAAGAGTCAATTCAACATGGATTAAAGACCTAGAAATCAGACCAGAGACCTTGCAGCTACTTGAAGAGGGCATAGGTCCAACACTTCAACACACAGGCACAGGTAAAGACTTCCTCAACAAGACCCCAAAGGCACAGGAAATTAAAATGAGGATCAATACATGGGATTGCATTAAACAGACGGGCTTTTGTGCAGCAAAGGAAACAAGAACCTCAACAGAGAGCTGACAGAATGGGAGATTTTTGCCAGTTCCTCCTCTGATAGAGGACTAATATCTAGAATATACAGAGAACTTAAAAAAATCACCACTAAAAAAACAAATAGCCCAATCAAAAAATGGGCAAGTGAACTAAATAGACACTTCACAGAAGAAGAAACACTAATGGCCAATAAATGTATGAAAAATGTTCAACATCATTAGCAATCAGAAGACTGGCAATGAACCTACCATTTGACCCAGCAATACCACTTCTAGGCATCTACCCAAAAGAACTGAAACCAAACTACCACACTAATGCATGTGTATCTATGTTTATAGCTGCACAATTCCAAACTTTGGAACCAGCCAAGATGCCCATCAACTGATGAATGGATTACGAAGCTGTGGTATATGTATACAATGGAATTTTACGCAGCCATAGAGAAATACAAAATTACATCATTTACATGGAAATGGAGGGAACTGGAGAACATTATGCTAAGTGCAGTTAGTCAGTCACAAAGTGAAAAGTCGGATGTTCTCCCTAATAGGTGGAAGCTAGGGAGAATGGGACTTAGAAGGGACTCCAGACAAAGGAGAAAACTTTAGATGAGCAACAAGGGGACCTAACTGAGGGAGATGGGAGGGCAGAAGAGGGAAACCCACCAATGCACATGATGTATACACACAAATTTATCAGAGTCAATCACTGTTGAGCACAAAAAGGAGGGAAGAGGGAGGAAATAGGGTGGGATTTGAGGGAGGGCTAAATGAGCAATATGTGCATGCATGCTTCTGATACCCTGACACTTATCAAAATGTATAACTACAATGCACCAACAAATGAATATATTTAAAGAAAGAAATAATCATGCTAAATATACAAATTAGATTTTCATGAGATGAAGTATATCTTTTATATTTTTATTTTCAATTTTATATAAATAATAAATTAATGGACTTGACATATTACTTATTAATTAAGAATTAGTTAAAATAATGAATAATTATGTTTTTCATAAGTGACATATTTAATGAAGTAAAAATGAGTTACATCATTGTCACTTATTAAAGAAAGTTAAAAAGCATACACATAAGTTTGATTTTAAGATATTCCTTACAGATTTTACATTGACAATGTAAATTTTTGAGTTGTTTAGTGTTAGAATTCATTCTTGATTCATTGTTTCATGTTATCTTGTCTTCACTGAAGTTTCTCTTACATGATGTGATATGTAGTGTATATGATAATAAATAGTTTTTTCTTATTTTTCTCTTCTCTTTTGTTAATCTAATTTACAGGGCTCCAGCGGAAAAACTTAAAATGGGTGAAGAAAAATTTTTTCCACCACACATGATAAGTTTGTCACTAAAGAACAAGCATGTTTATTGCATGAACATATAGTTTAACTCAGGTCCTTTCTTCTGTTGTGTTGATACTTCAGTTTCACACAGTGCCCCAGGAGTGATTCTCCATGATCAGATGAAGGGGTAAAAACAAAATAAACCAATGTCACTCTGGCCCATGTGCACCTCTAGGTTTACATTGTCATCATAGCCCAAAATTAAAAAAAAAAAAAACACTGTACTGATTTTCTCATCAGAGGAGTCTGGTAGATATATATGAGAGAAAGCTCACTTAGTGCACAGCAGACACGGTGGACTTTTACTTCAGTGCTGTGTCCTCAATGAATATGATTAATCTGGGAAACAGTGAGTGATAATAGGAATGACTCTTCTTTTCCATCACTCCTTATATCCAGTTTCAAAGTGCGTCTTCTTTCCCAAGTTCACATTCTATGGGTTTAGAGATCACAGTTTTCAGTGGTGGAGACACTTCCTACAGAGAGCACAGGACTGTGCCAGCTAAACCTGAAGCTCTTATTATCATGAGATCTTTTAATTTTTGCACATCATTCAGGAACATTTCTGGTTTTGGTATCTCTGATTGACATTCAGTTATGGTACCTGTAGCTCATTTTGTAATTTTTATTATTTTTAGCTCATTTGTAAATTTTATATTGTTCCTACTACTAATGAACTACTTTGCTTAGTAAAACTTGTTTTGGCCAGTATTGTAAGAAATTAAAATTTCTGTGTGATAACTTAAAATGTCATTTTATCCAGGAGAGATTTAGAGATTTAACAAAATTTCTAAGAAGGTTTTTATACTTTTATTATATATATATATTCCTGCTTGGAACACACTTTAATTTTTGTATTTAATCAATGTAAGCATATTAACATGAAGGGTTTTTATTGTTTTAGTTTAAGTTAATTCAAAAATAATGATAAAATCAAATTCATAAACTTGCAAATAAATTAAGAGTTTCATGTTGATTGATTTAGTTGCATCTTAGAGAAATTAAACTTATCTCTTGAAGCATAAAGATTTTGAGTAACTGTTTCCATTCTCATCCTGGTCTGAATATGTTTTCTAGTTTTTTTTCCCCCCATCAAAGTCGGAGCACTTCCAGAATGTACTTTCCTAAATCAAAATGTATTTTCTTCAGTTTTTATGGAATAACTGATCTAAAGATGGAATTTTTTAACAAAACTCTTGTGGCATAAAAGAGGAATATCAAAATCTAAAACAAAGCATAAAGTAACATGTATTTCCTGATTTATAACTCTTTCCTTCTCTGCTGTTATTAAATTTAATGACTGTGATCGTCACAATCACCTTTGTTAAAATTTGGATCCGAGTAGCTGAGACCCCTCACCAGGCCCTGCTTTCCTAGATCTAGCTACCCAGATCAGAACAAAGTCTTTTTTTAGGTGACAGGTAGTTATCTAGGTGATAT
Source organism: Glis glis (assembly GCA_004027185.1). Taxonomy (NCBI): domain Eukaryota; kingdom Metazoa; phylum Chordata; class Mammalia; order Rodentia; family Gliridae; genus Glis; species Glis glis. The sequence goes on from PVJS01046759.1 coordinate 8,626, forward strand.
CCATTAGTAAAAACCCACTTCCCAGATGCCAGACAGGCCCAAGTATGACAGCATATTAAATTACTATCCAAAAAACCCACACTCATGTCATGTGCAATATTAGACTATACCATAAAAGTGTTCCATTATAAGACTAGAGACCTGATGATTTTAGTTCATCATTTGTGGCTGAATTAAAATTGGTGTTCCTTTACTTTATGTTTCCTATGAGCCGTCAACAGCTTTTATCCACAAAAATCAACACAATGCGGTTTTCAAAAAGAAAAGTCTAATGATTCTCTTTTAGATAAATCACTCTGTGACTATTTTCTTTATATTTGTCAACATGAATCTGTTGGTATACTGGAGAAAACTGGCTCCAACTTACTTTTGATGATAAAAAACCTATGACCCCAATTAGTCAGGGAACCATTTTAGTCCATTTTCATAGTTATTAACACTTAATGGGAGCCTACGATGTCCCAGGCTTTATGTTAGGTACTTTACACACATTATTAATTTAATTCTTATTTTCCAAGATTATGTCCAGTTATAGACAAAAAAGGAATTGGAGATTAGAAAAGTGAAGGAGCTGCCTAAGGTCATGCATATGAAAAAATTAAGGGACACTATTTCTATGCAATGGAAATAAACAGAATTTCATTTTTCCCCTACTAACCAAAAACTGTGTAGAGACAGAAACACCAGCAGAATTCATTATATATTTATCAATAAATACTCTAAAATTATTTATACCATTTTACATTAACCAGCAGCTTTAGCTCAATTTTTCTCTTTAAATTTTTATCTGAATATTATCACAATCCAAGCTGGGCATGCTGGCACATGCTTGTAATCCCAGTACTTGGGAGGCTGAGACTGGAGGATGGCAGGTTAGCAGCCAGCCTCAGCTACTTAGTGAGGCCCTCCACAACTTAGTGAAACCCTGTTTCAAAATAAAGAATAAAAAAATAGGGCTGGGGGTGTAGCTCGGAGGTAGAATGCCACTGGGTTCAATCCCCAGTACCGCAAAAAAAAAAAAAAAAAAAATTATCACAATCCCATAATTTGCTGAAAGATAATGAGGGACTTATGGTGATAGTCAAGTTTTTCTTCCCATTTACTCCTTAGGTTCATCTGAGGTAAGTGCGAGTCTGTTTCCTGGGGGAAAAAATGAATTTGACAACATGTATATCGAAACTACTCAGTAACTGCGATTGTTAGCTAAGAGTTTTCTTTTTTTTCTTTTCTTTTTTTTTTTTTTTTGTGGTACCGGGGATTGATCCCAGGGGCATTCTACCTCTGTACTACAACCCCGGCCCTATTTTTTATACTTTATTTTGAAACTGGGTCTCACGAAGTTGTGGAGGGCCTCACTAAGTAGAGAGAGAGAGAGAGAGAGAGAGAGACAGGGAGAGAGAGGGAGCTGAGGCTGGCCGTAAACCCGGAGCATGCGCCACCACGCCTGGCTCTAAGAGTTTTGTAATTAACAGCTGAGTGCTTGTAGCCATTTTGAAAAAGAAAAGAACATAATGTATTGAAGTGTTTTTTTGAAACTACATATGCTTGTCAGTAAAGGATTATAGAACAATTATAAAATTTCTTTGGTATAGTAAACTTAGTACATATGAAGGCTTGTTTTTTAATCATTTTAAGGTAAGGATTATTTCAGGTCACCACTCATAAGGTTTATGAATATATTAATGATGGCTACATAGAAGCAGGCTTCATGAAGCCTGTCTGGGATCAGTCAGTGCTGTCCTATAATTTATTCTTTTATTCACTTATCAAACCACTGATAGATTGTTTTTCAGGTCATTTATTCCTTTCACAATGTTAGTAGTAGATATATTTTTGAGTAAGATAAGTTCATGAGAAGCATTCCTTAAAAAGCATCTCTCTAAACCAGGCATGGTGGCACATGCCTATAATCTCAGTACTTGGGAGGCTGAGACAGGAGAATTGCAGGTTTGAGGCCAGTCTGAGCAACCTAGTGGAGCCCTCAGTAACTTAACAAGACCCTGTTAAAAGAGCTCAGTGTGTAGCACAGAGATAGAATGTTCCTGTGATCAATCCCCAGAACCATTAAAAATAAAAAAAATAAAAAGAAAGAGGAAAAAAAGTATCTCCCTAGGCATATACCCATAGACAGATCAAGAAACCAATTATTTGGAGATGTTTAATATCTATTAGTAAAATGTAATCATTCAGATAAGCTAAACTGGAGGGGTATTAAAATATATACAATTTCAATAGAAATGGTACAACATAAGATTTACTCGATCTGAATTTGAAACCTGAATTCACATGAAATTTAAGTATGCTATTCTTATTCAGCAATGGGTTGCAGCATGCATATACTTGAAATGATTAAGGGCATAGGTCTGTCCTTATAGAACAATGTTCTGGTGCATACCTAGTCATAGGAGTAGTTGTTGAACCTGTTGACTAACACAATCTTGAATAAAGATTTCTATGTCAAGTTGTACATTGTTCAATTTACAAGCAGCATTACATTGGAGTACTAAGTGATTGATATCTTTGTGCTTCTTGACATTGTTAAAACACAAATCCAGTATCCTAAGTTTAAGGGTTAACTGTAATGTCATTCAAAACAATAACATATTCATCATGATGTGCTAGTTTACACTTCAAAATCAGGAGACAACTCTGTTGAATTTGAGTGAATAGTCACTTGACTCTGCAGAAATAGTCCTTAAAACTGAAAATCTCAATGAAAATAATACTTTTTTTTAAGTTATCAGAGAAGTGACTTAGAAATGGTTGTTTTGAGAATGGAAAAACACAACAGCCATTTAGCATTCAAAAGGATATTTCAAACCCTAGCTGTTATTTTAGAGAAAGGAATAATAACCAGTCAAGTACAGAACAGGGAAAGCTATGTGGCCAATGAAACTGGAATTGAGCATTCTCTTTTATTTTTATCTGAATGTGAGTGGAAGCATGCATGGCCATTTCCTACCAATTTCATTATCAAACCTTTGTTAGCATATCATGGGTCACATTTATATATTAGTGTTTATCTAAAATCACTAGAGAAAAATTAAGAAGTAACCATCATTCTAAAAGGGACACATCTAAACCTTTTTTTATAATTATTGTTCAACTATCAAAGGTTGAGGTTATACTTACTAAGTCAATATAATAAAATGATTACTTATTTATAATGTAGAATAACAAAAGTCCAGGTTTTCCAGTCAAATAAAGGCTTGGTTTGATATTCATGATTCTTCTATTTCTTGTGGTACAAATAACTTTCATGTGATTCATTTTCTTACATAAAAAATAAAAAAATTATAAGATTATAATAAACATTAATTGAATAGAAGGTTGACACAAAAATATCTTTGATTAATACTCATCAGTAAGTATAACCCTTTTCTTTACTGATTCAAAATAGAAAATAATTTTCCTGTGGTTCTGGATTTTGGCAAGAATAAAGTCTGTGAGTATCAGTTTCTATGGTATTATTATGCTTTATGTTTTATATTCAACCCCAATGCTATTAGGAGAAGTGATAATCTTGTTTTTGTCCAAAACAACAACAAAAAGAAACACAAAACAAAACATTGGCGTTTGTGTTTTTCACTGGAGCATGTTTTACCCAAAATGTAGTAACATATAGCTAGAAAACATGGGTTCAAATGCCATCTCTATTACTTTTATTTTTGTGACAATGGATACATCATTTGTCACTCAGACTTTTAGTTCTTCATATGCAATTCTGAGGAACAACATAAAATGAATTTAAATGAATATATTCAGAGTTAAATAACATTTTGGACAAAAATCCTTCTTGCATTGAATTTGACCTCTTGGTCCATAAAACTCATCAATTGTGTCAGGAACTTTCAACTGTATGAGTTTATTTGGGTCTTCATCCTAATGAATTCTTTAACACATCTCTTACTAAAATGAACTCACTCATCTGTGGAAGCTAGAGAAACTGAGAAACAAAGAAGACTTCAGATAAATGAGTCGAGGAGGATTTGGGGAGGAAGGTGGGTAGGTAGAAAGGGAAGATCTGATGATGGAAACATTAATCCTTTTTTCATAAGTGAAGTTATCTATATCAATGCTAATATTTGTATGGGGAAAGGCAACAAGAGGTTGAGACCCAGAGAACCACATACACTCAACAAATGCTGTGTGCATGTATGTGTATGTCAATCAATCTGAAACCTCACTATAATATGATTACAATGCACCAATTTAAAAAAGGATAATAAACAAATTCCAATATAAAAATGAACTATTCTTATAAATCGTCCACCTGTTTATTATCTCCAAATTAGCATTATTTCACTCTAAAACCTATTTTAACATTAGACGTTCTCAATTAATATATAGATATTTCCGTGTGTGTGTGTGTGTGTGTGTGTGTGTAACTGGGGATTGAAGCCAGGGGCATTCTACCTCTGAGATCCACCACAGCCCAATTTTTTATTCTTTATTTTGAAACAGGGTCTCACTAAGTTGCGGAGGACCTCACAAGTTGCTGAGGCTGGCAGTGAACCTGCAATCCTCCTGTCTCAGCCTCCCAAGTACTGGGATTAAAAGCGTGAACCACCACTCCCGGCTAGATATTTCTAAGTATAATTAACCTATTCTGCTAAACATAGCCAAATAGTCTTTGCCTTCATAATATACTGGTGGATATATATCTTGTACTAGTAGCTGAGACTGGTAATTATTCTTTTGTGTCTTTGACAAGAAGCAATTCATTTCACTCAGGAAATATTTTAGTCCTCAACAAATGTAAAATTTAGTACCCTCAAAATTAGTTACTAAAATAAATTTGAAGTACTGCATCAAGCAAGGTAATATTACAGCATGTCATTTGTTGATTTATTTATACCAGTGATCTTTTTCAAATATGTTTATGAGCACAACATCTACAAAATGCCACACACAGAGAAGTCATAGCATTCTAATTATATATTTTGACTTCTGGTTCTGAAATTAACAAAGCTTGATACTTCCTTTTGGAAAGGTATATACCCTCATGCCCAAAGTTCAATATTTATAAGTGAGATAGAAATAGAGAATTATTTTTAGGAATAAAAGATTTATCAAAAACTCAGAATCTTTTTTTTGAGTTCACACTATGTTCATATAACACATTTTAATTCTCTCCATGGGGTTTTGATTAAAAAATGGGGGAATTTTACTCTTTGATATGGCAACATAAACATTCTTAAAACTAAGGTGCACTATTTGAAAGAGGAAATAGTTCATTTAGTGAACTTCATAGGTCTCTGTCTGTCCTGACACTGTAGAACTTACAATGGGTGATAGGTGATGAAGGAAAAAATAGGGAGCAGAATCATTCCATCAAACATGGTTCACTAGCTGCGCGTGGTGGCGCACGCTTGTAATCCCAGTACTTTGGGAGGTGGAGACAGGAGGATCCGAGTTCATGGCCAGCCTCAGCACTCTCTCTCTCTCTGTCTCTCTCTCTCTGTCTCTCTCTACTTAGTGAGGCCCTCCGCAACTTCGTGAGACCCGGTTTCAAAATAAAGTATCAAAAAATAGGGCCGGGGGTGTAGTGCGGAGGTAGAACGCCCCTGGGTTTAATCCCCAGTACTGCAAAAAAAAAAAATATGGTTTACTGACACAACCACAACTCCTTCTAATATGGGCTACCCCAGGTTCATTTGATATGACAGAGATTGGCACTTAAAAAGTGACAAATTTTTAATCTAACCTGGCAAGTAAAAACTATTAATCAAACATTTTTCTTAATTAGCATATTTTTTTATTTTTTTGCGGTACTGGGGATTGAACCCAGGGGCTTTCTACCTCTGAGCTACATCCCCAGCCCTATTTTTTTATACTTTATTTTGAAACCAGGTCTCATGAAGTTGCGGAGGCCTCACTAAGTAGCTGAGGCTGGCCGCGAACCAGGATCCTCCGGTCTCCGCTTCCCAAGTACTGGGATTACAAGTGTGCGCCACCACACCCGGCTTAATTAGAATATTTTATTTATAAAAAGTATTTTGCCTTGACAAATTTTACCTCAACATTGTTGCTTCTGCAAAGTCAGATTATCTTAAGATAATCACATATCATCTAGCATTATTTTGCCTTGTAAATACAAGTAAGAAACTATTACATATCGCAAACAAACAAATAAAAATCATTTGTCTATTCCTAATTGAGATGAAAAATTCAACAGTTGGAGTTTTGTGGGATACTATTTTTAAAAAAATACCTTTATTGGTTCATTGTAGTCTCACATCATAATGTATTTCAGAGTAAGTGACATACATGCACACAGCACTTGGTGAGCTCCCCCATCTCAGCTCTAGCCATTTGTTGAAAAGACTGTCTTAAACTATGTTTTTGGTATCTATTAAAAATCAATTGGCTACAAGTTTGTGTATTTGTCTTCTGTTCCATTGGTCTATGTGTCTATTTTTGTACCAATACCATGCTTTTTTATATAGTATAGCTCTGTAATATAATTTGAAGTCAGGTATTGTGATGCTTCCTGCATGGTTCTTATTGTTGACAATTGTTTTCACTATTCTGAATCTTTTATTATTTTCATATGAATTTAATAGTGATTTTTCTAGCTCTAGTGGATTGTTCCTTTTATAAGTAAAAAATGACCTGATTTGTCACTTCTGTTAAGTTTGGTGTAAAGTATGCTTTGTTGGATATGAGAGTTTTTACCTCTGCTTGTTTTCAGTCTTGATTTGCATTGAATATCTTTTTTCCATCCTTTCACCTTTAGCCTTTGAATATCTTTGCCTGAAAGTTGAGTTTCTTGCAAGCAGCATATAGTTGAATTTTGGTCTTTAATCCACATTGTCAGTCTATGCCTTTTAATCTGGGAGTATAGACCTTTGACATTCAATGTTATTATTGACAGATTATTTTTGTTTCCTGTCATTTTTGAGCTATATTTTCTGTTTTTTTTTTTTTCGGTATGGGGATTGAACGCAGGGGCGTTCTACCTCCGTGCTACACCCCCGTCCCTATTTTTTTTAATGCTTTATTTTTGAAACCGGGTCTCATGAAGTTGTGTAGGGCCTCACTAGGTAGAGAGAGAGAGAGA
>PVJS01046760.1:0-15688 GCA_004027185.1 Glis glis
TGTATGTGCGTGTGTGCATGTATGTGTGTGTGTGTGTGTGTGTGTGTGTGTGTGTGTATGTGCGTGTGTGTGTGTGTGGTACTGGGGATTGAACCCAGGGGCATTCTACCTCCAAGCTACACCCTGTTTTATTTTTATTTTGAAACAAGGTCTTGTGAGGTTGCTGAGTGTCTCACTACTGGCTGAGGCTATCCTCAAACCTGTGATCCTCCTGTCTCGGCCTCCCAAGTACTGGGATCACAGGCATGCGCCACCACTCTAGGCTTACTTGTATCATGATTCCATGTTGCCATCCATGTTTCTTTCAGTTATACTTCTGCTAGGATACAGCTTTACTTTAATTTTGTTCTGCTCAAAATGCTGCCCAATTTAAGGGATAGTTTTCGTATTAAAGCCCAAACTGATGGCAAAGGGTGTTGAGATCAAGAATATCTTATTGAATTATACTTTTCTTTGAATTTTTTACTCTTAACTTACTACTCAGACCATAGTATATTATCATCCTCTAAAATTACTTTTTGTTTCTCCTTTTCACATGATTGTAAAATGTACCTTTCAATTTTTCAATTTTATTAAAATTGAAGATTTTTTAAAAGCCTTCAATTTTTTTTATATGGTAGTACTGAGGATTGAACTCAGGGGCATTCTACCTCCTACCCCTAGCCCTTTTTAAACATTTTTTATTTTGCAACAAGTTCTCTCTAGGTTGCTGAGAGTCTTGCTAGGTTGTTGAGGCTGGTCTTGAACCTGCAATCCTTATGTTTCAGCCCCTCAAGTATGCCACCACACCCAGCTAAAAGCCTTCAATTTTGGTAAGTCTTTTATAAAAAAGATAATAATATTGCTTGCTATAATTGTTATGCAGTATTTACAGACCTCAATATGTAGTAGACATTTAGTACCCATTAAACAGCAAAATATTTAGATGGATATTAGTTGTATTAGATTTTTTTTAATCAGCTATTGGTCTGACTTCATTGGTGTTTCAAAATTTAAAGAGTGATCCCCAACTTGTAAAGCTCTTATGTTAATCTGAAGGAGGGATTAAGAAAGTTACCTATTGAGGACTTTTGGTAATGACCAGCCTTCTCTGTATTAGCCGTAACTTGCAAAACTTGACCTCCATGTTTCTAACTAGAGGTGGTCACACAAGTTATTAGGAGAGCCCCTGCTTTGTCTCCTTACCTTTAGTGAAGCAATTATCTCTATTGTATTTAGAAAAACTGTATCCCACATAGTAGTCTTCCTGCTCCCTAGGAAATAATCTACAGGAATTCAAAATACAATTACCACACTTGGCCAACTTCCTGCATCCTGGAGCTGACCATTATTAATGGAATCCAATTATTCATAGCAATCAAGCAGTCGACCTTGCTAAACAGATCACAGCAGTCCTATTTGACAGTCAGCCTGCTGGCTGGGCGTAATAGAAGGAGACAATGTCATATCCTAGTTGTCCTTTGTGAAAACAACATGCCACTTGCAGACTTACTGGAATACTGTAACTTGATTGCAAGATTTAGCCTGTCATTATTTTAAAAGCAAATGTTTATATATGCTGGCAAGAGCAAGAAAAAGAACTTGGTTTAGGTAAGGTTGGTGTTTGGGAATCTCTTTGACTTACTCTGCATCATTGCAAATTAACTGAGTGACCTTTGGTAAATAATTTAGGCTTCCTAAGCCTCAATTTTCTCAATTCTAAAATAAGGGCATTTTGCCTCCTTTCAAGGATGGGTGTGAGTGTTAAAACATATAATTACTGTGAAACAGTCAGGTGAACAGAAGCGGCTCCATCACTGTCAGTTTCCTGTCCACAGAGGTCGGTCTGAGCCCCAGCTCCTGCAGAGGTAAAAGAAATAGCACAAAAGCCTTTGCATTCTTCACCAAAGCGAAGGGTAGGGTTTGCCTCACATGAAGGCTGCTTTTTCATTCTGCCTTTTCCACAAGCTCACGAGTCAAAGGTTTGCCTTTATTGTGCAGTGGTATTAAAGTGTGATATTTGTTTGCGGTGACAGAGCCTAAGCATCAATACTGACATAAATTTCCAGGTGCTTGGCTTTTGACCCTTCCATTTCCTTGTTATATTTTCTCGCTGACTTGGCATGATCTATACCAGTTTTGATCCAGCCGCAGAAAGGAGCAGATTGTTTATTTTAGGAAGTACGTTAATTCTCTTTTGCCCACTAGGAGGGAGGTTTTCACAAGGAACTAACTTTATTTGAATTTTAAGTCAAGTGGCTTGAAGGGGGATGGAGAAACGCACGCAGTTTATGTTCACTACAGTGTCACGGGCATGTCTAGTTCAAAGCAGCCATACAACTCCTTTATTAGTTCTACCTCCTTGTCACCGTGAGAGATGCTCCAGGGTCATTTATCCCAATTTTAAAAAAGCCATGCTTTTATAAGATTGCTAGAATGAGGTGAATGAAGATGAAATATTCTCTTTAGAATTTCTTATATACACTGCTTACCAGCGGTGCCTAAGAAGTGAATTTAGCTTGCCATGAAGTAGTACCGAGCAAAACTTACTAAGAGAAACAAGAGTTTTATTTTAGAAGAGGTGTCTATAGAGTCTAATTAACCCTGAGGGCAACTGGGGACTTTCTGGTGACCTGTGAAATAGCCTCTATTTCTGCATACCAGGCAAACTCTATGGATCTATAAGCAGGTGAAGGGGGGCAGAGGGACTTGGTACATTTAGCTTGTAGGTTAAACAATTCAGAAAGTGGCCCTGGGTAGTAAACTGCCATACTGGTTAAGGGAATAGACTTAAATCCTGACAGACTAAGTTTCAAATGCCAGCCTTTCTACTTTATCGCTGAAGGTTTTTCATCTGAGAAGTGGCAGCCCATAACACGCATGCACTAGTAGTCTGATGCCAAGACAGGGGGGTGGACAGTGGCCCCTAAAGTATATATGTTCTTGTTCTTACTCCTGGAACTTGTGACTACGATCTCATTTGCAGAAAGGATTTTGGTAGATGTAAAGATCTTGAGATCATCCTAGGTTACTTAGATGGGCCTCAAATCCAATGACAAGTGTCCTCATAGGAGACAGATGAGAAGACACAGATGCACAGAGAAGGAGACTGTGTGAAGACAGGAGCCACAAGGGAAGGAATGCCAGCAGCCATCAGGAGCTGGAAGAAGCAAGGGATGAAGTCTACCCTTGAGCTGCTGGAAAAAATGTGACTCCATTAATACCTCGATTTTAGACTGCTGGTCTCCAGAACTGTGGAATAAATTTCTCTTGTTTGAAATCACTTATTTTGTGATCATTAGTTACAGCAGCCACCAGAAGTAAAGAACTGAGCACAGTGTCTGGTATATAGTCAATGTTCCATAAGTTGTGGCTTTATTTTTTAAATAAAGCATAATTTTTGGAGAAAAATGCTCTTTCGAAAAATCCTTTCCTTACCCTTTCCCTCTCTTGTATCCTTAATTACTCACTCATTCATTCATTCATTCTGTATTTACTAAACATCTTCCAACTGTCAGTATACCTAGTGCTAAGTGTACTAAATACTTGTAAAAGAGCACTGTAAGACAGTGAACAGAATACATACACACCCAGGCCTCATCGTGTTTACTCTCTGGTGGGAGAGACAACTAGAAAATAAAATTTCACTACAGGATTAAATGTTATGATGAAATCTGGTTGGGTTTGAGATGGACAAAGAAGAACAGAGATGATTATTTTAATCAGGATGATGGGCTCCTTGAAAGGAGGAAGCAGGGAGAAACAGAGACACTGGATTTAAGTGGTTGAGTCTGAAGAATTGTGGCAGAAGTTTAAGAAAGAAAATGGATGTACCATTGTCCGGGTTTTCTGTCAGTGAACACAAGTGCTGACTTTGAAAGTTTCCTTTGCCATCAGGCATGAGAAACAGGATTTGTCTTTTCTGCATGAAATATTGTTGCTCTATCTATGGGGCAACAAGGTGATTTTTCTAGACGTTCTAGGACAGGGGTCTGAAAACCTTCTCTGTAAAGGGCCAGGTGGTGAATAGAGCTTGTGGGCTCTATGGCCCCTGCTGCAGCTTTTTGACATTACATTACAGCATGTCATAGACAATATATAAATGAGTCTGACTGTGTTCCAAACCTTATTTAGTGAATACTGAAATTGGAATTTCATGTGTCTTGAAATATATATATATATATATATATATATATATACATACATATATATATATATATATATATTGTTTTTGTTTTCTCTTTGTCAAGTATTTAAAACTTTCACCATTCTTAGCCTCAAGAGTTGTACCAGAATAGGCAGGGGGATGCATCATGTGTCCCTCAGGCCATGGTGTGCCAAGCCCCGTGGTGGAGTGCAACCTCTGTTCCGTTCCACAAGGAAAGGGCAACCTTCTGTGTCTAGAAATTCTGCCATAAGCAACAGCCAGCAGGCAGGAGACTGATGTGGGAAGACATGTCTTGTTGGGAAGTAGTGTGAAACCTCTGTAGAATCCTCAGCTCTCAATGGCTCAATAAACACGATTTTGAGCTTGAATTAAAAATCCTTTATTTTTGCTTCATGAGTCAACATTTAATGATAATGTTTCTACTTGATGTTTCAGCTATAAACGTGGAAATTATGCATGAAATTGATGTACATTATTCCATAATGAACTAATCTGATAGAAATATACTTTAGGTCTTTATATTGAAAACAAGCCATTCATAACTATTAAGACATTTTGAAAAGGAGAACCATGTTTTCAAAAACACGAATGCATGGAGATGGGGGCCCTTCAGTTGTGACCAGGGAGATGGAGCACCGTGTTCTTCCTATCCTGCTGATATTACCTGGTTACCTCTAAGGCCATAGATTTTTAAATGATAAAAGATAGTTCTTGTACCATGACATCACTTCCTGAATGATAATAAATAATGCATTTATATATAATGTTATATTTATAACCTCCACCACATTTTGGTCTCTGGAAATATGCTGATAAAAATGGCTATAAATTCGAATTTGTCAAGTACTCTGTGGATTCAAGTGCCTTATTATTCAGACCTTGTGGGCACTCCACAAATTATTAAGTTACGGCTTCTCAATTCTTAAGTATCTGTCTTTCACGTGCCTTTAAGAACTCATGTTTTAGCGATACCGATTGTGTACCAGTACCTATAAAAGTATTCCTCTTGCCAGTAAGTTTTTGTGTACTTAATGTTAAATGTCCATTCAGATGGAGCCACTCTCTACAGATTGTAGATTTTTAGAGCTTGAGGAAGTTTCAGAGATGACCTAGCCCAACTTCCTCATTTTACACCTGATGGAAATGATGGGGAAGTGGTTTTGTAATTCATTAGGTTTACCTGAGTGGTTTCAGTTTTGCCCTGTAATGAGCTCAGCTCTCCTGTATATACAGGGATACTTGCTCAGTGGCTTGTAGGGGAGACAGAATCATTCTCAGCATCTCTTCTATAGCCTCTATTTTCCTAAGAATATATCTGGGAGATCAGGACTTCACAAGTGGGTGGTCTTGGCCACCTCTTCTATAGCACATGGTGTTAGACCTTGAAATTAGAAACCACTCCATGTAGTATTACTACCCTTATTAGGAGAATAAGTTAGAGGTGTGCACACTCACCTCTTTGGAGAGAATGGAAGCAAAATTATTCTGGAGGTGTCTGCTCTGTAAAAGAAACTGGGTGGGCACTCTCTGGATATTAAGCTCTCCTAGCGAGAGGCTGATCTGATGGTTCAGACCAGTGATGGGGTGAAGGTACAGGGGCACAGGTAGCAACAGTCAATATCTAGGCATCTGATTGGTCTGGGACAGCTGAGGCACCCCAGACAATGCCCACTGTTTGCTGTTAGGCAGGTGGCAAATGGAGATTTCTACAGTACTGTCGAACTGATCCCTGGATTTGGGGGCAGGATCCAACTTTTGGGAGGAGCTCCAGCAAGAGCTCCATGTCCTCAGTGGGGCTTCCAGGACTAGGAATGAGAATTGGTTGAAGCGGAGCCTAGAGAGAATCCCAGAAGCAAGAAAAACGAGAAAGGGGAGGAAGAGCAATTAAACAGTTGAAAATTTAAGTGCACATTTCATCTGTTTTCCTGGCCTTTGGGAGTGTGTGTTCTCCATGAAATCAACTTTCCAGAGAAGCAGAGCTAGCAGAGGCAGGATTGAGGGCAGTGGCCCAATAGGCCCCATCACTACAGAGTAAATTTTACTGAGCACCATGCTTGAGCCCGTCTACTTTTGCTTGGTCTGTTGGGTCTAACAATGCTCCCTGTCTCTGCAGAGATGGTCAATTTGGAAGCTTTTATGTTTCTGTGAAAACAAATTCTTCATAAAATCTGGACATAATCGACACTCTTTTAACTGCTTTTATTTTTTCCAGAGGAGAAACAGACTATACCATTCCATCTCATAAATACTCATTACTCATATGGTATAGCCATAGTAATTGAAATGACCTTTTATGTATCAAGGTCACAGTCAGGGTCATCTGCCAATGGTTTTTATCTTTCAAGCAGTTACTGTTTCAGAAGTTCTCCTTTCAGGGTCTGGTTACTAACTCTATAAATACCTGCATCATAAAAAGATGAAAAAATGTAATTTTCTTTTAAGCTCACCCCAAACCCCTGCCTTTGTGGTGGAAATGGCTTGGTCTTTTCTTGATCCATTCTTGCTCCTGGAAGGTGAGCCTGCCACCAGATTGCTGCCTTTTTCCTGGTGTCAGGTTTGCTGGTCAACTCTGCAGGGTCCTGGGCAGGATCTTGAGTCAGCTGTAAGCCCATCCTGCTGCTCTAGCTGATGCTTTCTGTGCATAACATTGCACAGACTCATCAGCTCAGTGATTCTATTTACACCTCCAGGGTGGGCACTCAGTAATTCCATTCTTTACGGTCACAGCTAATCTATTTTGTCTGAGTTCTGCTTGCTGAAATGAGGTTACCTTGGGTGGGATTCTGAGCCTCCACTCTTGGGTGAGTCTAGGTCTAGTTTCTGACCTGTCATCCTAGGTCTATCCCTGAGTCACTAGAACTACTTTCTGTTTGTTTGTTTGTTTTTGGAGATTGTTCCCAGGGGCATTCTACTTCCAAACTGCATCCCACAACTTTTATTTATTTATTTTTAAGTTTTGAAACAGGGTCTCACCAAGTTGCTGTGGGTTTTGCTAAGTTGCTGAAGCTGGCCTTGAACCTGCAATCCTCCTATCTAAATCTTCCTACTTTTTGTTTTGATCTCTAATTATAATAGACATGAGGCTTGACTTAGACAATTTATTTTCTTGACCTGCTGTTTATTCCTTTGCATTCTGCAGTATTCACCAAAACTCACTACTGCTCTATTAGGTATTCTGAGCTCTGACCCAACATTAACCATTGCTCCCAAATCATTTCCTAGTGCCAGCTTCTCTGTGCCAGTGTCTTGAATCTTTGGTCCCTCCTCGTTTTTTGTTTTTGGTTTTCTGGGTCCATTAACAACAATACGTCAATATCTTAATAATCAACCCCCCTTTAATCCCTCTGACTTTGGTCCTGAACCTCTAACACTATCCCCATTGTTTCCTATTTCAATTCAAGACTAGAAGTCAATGCCAGAAGCCTTCTACATAAAAACAACAGCAACAAACAAGAACTGGGGCTGGGGTTGTAGCTCAGTGGTAGCATGTTTGCCTAGCAAACTCAAGGCTCTGGGTTTAATTCCCAGAGCCACAAAACAACAACAATATCAACAACAATAAGAACAAACAACAACCAAACCATACATACTAAAAATAGTAGCAAGAGGAGGAAAAATGGCAGACTAGCACAACCCGCTGTTGGAAAATGCTCTTAGGCAACTCAGAGAGCTAGCAACTAGGCAAACCCCCAAAATATCTGTTTCTAGAATATAAATAGAATTAACAAAAGGAATAAGTTGCAGCAATACTGGCTGCGCAATGTCTCAGCAGGGAAGGGGAAGGCCCCTCCAATGAGTTGAAAGAAATTCTTTTATCAAGTTTAACATAAGCAGTCATTACTGTCCAACAAATTCATATTCTGAGCAGATATGGTGAGCTGAGCTGGCCTAGAAGAAAGTTCTGGCACTCTCCAGCAGAGATAGAGGAAGTGAGTGCTATGATTTGAATCTGCGGTATCCCATGAAAGCTCGTGTGTTAGGTAATGGAGGAATGTCCTGAGGTGAAATGATTGGGGCATGAGGGTTCTGACCTCATAGTGGATTAATCCACTTAATGGATTAATCATTGGAATGAACTGACCGGGAGATGATAAAAACTGTAGGCAGAGGGGGCGCAGCTGGAGGCAGTGGGTCACTGGGGCATGACCTTGGGAACCATATCTGTCCTTGGCCTTTGCTCTCTCTCTCTGCTTCCTGGCTGCCATGAACTGAGCATCTTACCTCTGCCACAGCCTTCTGCCATGTTTCTGCCTTGAGTGGCCAGTAGGAGACTGATTCTTCTGAAACTATGAGACAAAGCGAAGCTTTCCTCCTCTAATTCGTTTTCATTGGGTACTTTGGTGACAGTGATGAAAAGCTAACACAGTGGAGAAGTAGTGACAGTTTAAAAAGACTCTGAACTTCCTGAGAGGGAGACTAGAAATTCCTGCAGTTTATAGTTTATCTTTAATTTTTCAAATCAATCTCTTCTCTCTCTCTCTCTCTCTCTCTCTCTCATTCTTTATTGTCTTGTTCTTGGTATACTTGATTTTGAGGACCAAACAGCCACTTAGGCTTTACTTTTCACTGGATTAGTGGGTGCATCAAATTAAAAGGTTTCTGAACAGTGAAGAAGACAAGAGTGTCAAGAGAGAGCCTACAGAATGGGAGACAATCTTTACACGCTATTCTTTGGACAAAGTATTGATATTCAGAATATATAAAGAATTCAAAAAGCTTAACACTCTTCTGCCCCCTGCAAAACATCAAATAGCCCAATCGATAAATGCGTAATGGAAACAGACATTTCTCAAAAGAAGAAATAGAAAAGGCCAACAAATACATGAAAAAGATGTTCAACATCTTTAGCAATCAGGGAAATGCAAATCAAAACTACACTGAGATTTCATCTCACTCCAGTTAGAATGACATTCATCAAGAATGCAAATAATAAATGTCAGTGAGGATGCAAGGAAAATGGAATGCTCATACACTGTTGGTGGGATGATTGTAAATTAGTACAACTACTATGGAAATCAGAATAGAGGTTCCTCAGAGGACTATGAATGAAACCACTGTATGACCCAATTATAGGACTCCTTGGTATTCATCCAAGAGAATTGAATGCAGCATACTATAGCTACACACACATATTCATATTTATAGTAGTGTAATTTACAATCCAGTTATGGACCTTAGATATCTGTCAACAGATAAATGGATAAAGAAAATGTGGCATATATAAATGATGTACTTTTAATCAGCCATAAAGAAGACCAAAATTATGTAATTTGCAGGAAAATGTATGGAATAGGAGAACAACATGTTAAGTGAAACAAGCCAGACTCAGATAGTCAAGGGTTGTATGTTTTCTCTCATGTGTGGAAGCCAGAGAGATTAAAGGAAAATAGGGATGTCATAAAAAACAAGAGAGTCAAGTAGAGTATGGGGAGAGAATATGGGGAAGTGAGAGGGGAGGAAAAGGGAAGGCACTGGTAAATAAAATTGACCAAATTATGTTATGCACAGTTATGAATATATCACAGTGGATCCCACTTTGGTGTATAATTAGAATTCACCAACAAAAAATTTAGAAAAATTTAGTAATACCATAGAATCACTGGGTTAGTGAAAAATAGGATTGTATGCTTAGGTAGCCTTATATGTACTCATAACATGACCAGGTTTATTTTGACAGATTGTTATTTAACTTAAACAAATATACTTGAGTTATATTCAAATATTCTATTTGAATTGAGAAAGAATTTGGCTCACCTGTAACCTTTCTAATTTTCAGATGGTTCCCACAAATTCTTTAAATATTTCAGTGATTTGTAAGAATATGCTAGGACTTTTTATTGTTTATTACATTTGATTACCATGAACACAATGCCAGCAATAGGTTTCAGACCCTTTGGGTTTTGATTTATTGGTAAGAACATTTCTCTCAATGTGAAGTTTTCTTTGTATATCATGATATATCACATGGTTTGTAAAATAACCTAGAAGAGAAAAGTAAAATATTGTTAAAAATTCATTTGGTAACATAATTGTTAACAGAGGGAATCTACCAAGTGTTGTGTGCATGCATATTCCTATCACTCTATAAAACGTAGCATGATGTAAGCCTCCTTGTGTCCATTGAAAGAGATTTCTTTCAAAAATATTTTCTTCTAAACAAGCAAAGAAATCTACACAAACTTTATTTTTTCATTCCTTTAAAATTACTGCAACATAATTTATGGCTCAGCATATGGTCTATCTTGGTGAATATACCATGAGTTATTAAAAAGAATGTTTATTCTGTTGTTGGAATGATATTTGAATGTCAACTTATAGTTTCTCAGTCTTCCATATGCTTACTAATTTTATGTCTACTTGATCTATCAATTACAGAGATAGGAGTTTTAAAATGTTCAATTACAATTGATGATTTAGTTATTCCTCTTTAAAATGTCTGTCAATTTTTGCTTTATTTTTAAGCTTCTTTTGACATTATGATTCCATTATCTTTATCAGCAGTAAGTTTCAATTTTATTGAATTTTGTTATTATCTACTTAAAATTGCATTAATTTTACATTAAAAATTTCTTCTCCCTTTACTTTGGGTTTAATTTACTCTTATTCTTCTAACTTTTTAAATTGAATCCTAGGTTATTGATTTTAAATTCTTTTTCTCTAACCTTCTAAAGATACAAATTTCTATTTAAGGACTTCCTTAATTTCAATTCACAGAGTTTAATATATTGTGTTTCCATTATCATTCAGATTTTTTCTATTTTATTTTGTGATTTCTTTTCTTTTACTCATGTTTTATTTAAAAATTATATTACATAATTTCCAACTATTTGAGGATATTCCATATATAATTTTATTAACTATTTGTTGCTAATTTCTTATATAACGCTATTTTAGTTAGAAAATGTATTCTGTATGTTTTCAATGCTTTGAGATTAAGGTTTGTTTTCTAGCATATCTTGCACATGTTCATGTGTAATTAAAAAGAATGTAAATTCAGCAGTAGTTTTGAGTAGTGTTCTATAAATTTCAATCAGTATTCTTAAATTCTTTGATAGTACATTGTAATAGTTGGTCTGGTTTGTCAACTTGACTCACCCCAGATCATATGACTTTGGTTGTGTAACAGTGGATTGAACCGGAAGTCCTGCCCTGAATGTGGGTAATAGGGTTCTGATAGGTGCAGGACTTAGATAAAAGAAGGAGAAAGCCGCGTAGAAGGAGCCGCTACTCTTCCTGAAGAGAACGCATCTGCTCTCGTTTGAGATCGTCAGTCTGCAACTTTGCCGTTTCCTTGAGGAGCTTCTTGATCTTCTGCTCTCCTCTGGATCCTCAGCCTCCAGCCTTTGAACTGAAGCTTTGCCGTCGTTTCTCCGAGGAGCTTCCTTGTCTTCACATCTTGGACTGGACTTTGAACTGAAGCTTCGCCGTCATTTCTCCGAGGAGCTTCCTTGTCTTCACATTTTGGACTGGACTGAATTGGTGGTTGCTTCAATCGTGGGGCTCCAGCTCTTAGACCACCTGACCAGCTGCTGATTCCTCTGATTTTTCATGTATGGTAGAAATTCTGGACTGCATTGTGAGCTAATCTAATAAATCCTTTTTTTCCCCCTTCATTCTGTGAATTCTGTTGATCTGGTGAACCCTGACTAATATATACATGTCAAGTCTTCTTTTGATCCTTTTATCATTATAATGTTCTCTTTATTTTTACTATTATCCCTTTTCATGAAGCATTCTTGGTCTAATTCTTAAAATGAAATCAGTCCATTTTGCAATATGTGTTTTTTGTATATCTTCTACCATCATTTTATTTCCAAACTTTGTGTATTTATAATTCAATTTGTCTCTTCAGGACAACATATATTTGGCCTTGATTTTTGTCTAGTCTGACAGTCTTTGCCTTTTAATTAGAATGCTTAGTTTATTTACATTTAATGTAATTATTGATAGGGTTAGGTTTGAGACTACCATCTTAATTCCTTTTCTATTCCTTCTACCATTCTATGTTTTCCTCCTTTCTTTATTATTTTTTTAGTATTTTTATTATTTTATCTTCTTTCTTTATATTTTTTATTTTATTATTTATTTTTAAATCTAAACATTGCTGTAGATCATAACCCACATAGATTTAATTTATCAGAATCTGGCCTGAATTAATATTATATTCTGCTATGAAATGAATGCTTATTTCCCAGTCAAATTCACATGTTGAAGCCTAATCTTCAATGTGATAGTACTTTCAGGTAGGCCCTCTGAGAGTTAACTTGGTCATGAGGGTAGAGTCCTTATGATGAAATTGGTGCCCTTAAAAGAAGGGATATGAGACCTTTCTTTCTCTCTCTCTCTCTCTGTCTATCTCTGTCATAGAATAAAAAGGTATCTATCTACATACCAGGCAGAAGGTCCTCCCCAGGAACCAAATTGTTGTCTTGCACCTTTCTCAAGGATTTTCCAGCTTCTAGAACTGTGAGAGATAAATGTTTCTTGATTATGATCCCCAGTCTATGGTATATGTGATAGTAGAATTAAATGACTAAGAAACTCCTCTACATGGTTAATGTAAGACTATTATACCATTATGTTTCTACTTACTCTCCTCCTATCATTTTTCCTATGGTTGCCATATATTTTACTTCTTCATATGTTTAAAACTCACAATCTGCCATTATTAATAGTCTTTTAAACAAATTTAAAAATGAAAATGTGTGTAAAAATATTTCCCACATATTTACTATTTTCAGTACTCTTCAATTCTGCACATTTTTTCTAAAGGGCCAGATGGCAAATATTTTAGGCCTTGTGGACAATATGGAATCCCTCACAATGATTCAACTCTGCTTGTGTAGAGTGAAAGAAATCATAAACATTTATAAATAATTACATTTATGTTCCAATAAAACTCTATTTGTATTTCATATCACGTAAACTTTAAATGTCATCACTAAACTTTAAGTTTCATATAATTTTCAGAGTATTATTCTTTAAATTTTTTTCCAATCATTTAAATAGGTGAATATCATCCTAGCTCATGGACCAAGTGAAAACAAGTGGCTGGGTAGGTTTGGCTCACAACCATAATTGGCTGACCTCTGCTGTAGATCCATGTTTATACCTGGGATCATTAGCCTCTACATAAAGCCCATCCTGTAACATTTCTTGTATTTCATTTCTACTAATGAGAAACTCTATTTTTATTTGTCTGAAAATACAGTTATTTCATTTTTAAATGATATGACTTTATTTTTAAATGATATTTTCATGTGACATAGAATTCTAGGTTGGCAGTTTTTAGTCTTCAGCACTTTATAGATGCTATTCTATTGTTTTCTCATTGACTGGCTATCTATGTTGTTTCCTCTGCCATAAAGTGAAGTCTTTGTTTGATCTCCAAAGCTGCAGTTTGGAAATATAGAAGACTGAAGAAAATGCTAAGCTTACCTCATGTGTTTTCCTTCTCTCAAGGAACATAGTCTACTTTGTCTATTGTCTAATGACTAAAAACAGTTCCTTTCTATATTTTGTTCATGTGTTTATTTATTTTTATAGTGAGAATAAGTTCTATACAGGTGTTCCTGTCATGGTCAGATCTAGAAACACTTTGAACATGTTAAAATATAACTAGTGATTAGTTTACACTGTATTTATAAAAGGTCATATTTGAGTCTCAAAAAAGTTTAATATTTAACTTTTCCTCTGCCTTTTCAAAACCTTTTTTCAATGGGAATCCTAACAATTGGCCATAACAAAGGCATTCTATTAGGCTATGAAATTTGAAGGACATAACCTCATTAATTAACATTTATGGAGCACCATCTATGTATCAGATGCTGGTGGCTCTTAGATCTGTTTTTCTTGTTAACTCAGTATTATATAACAAATCTTGATATCATAATATCATTTTTTAAAGAAAAATTGAATAATAATGTCACAAAAACAAACAAGGTTCCATAATTCTAAAGCACTGGGAGCCAAACTACCTGAAAAATGAATGTTCTCTGAAAAACAACAACAACAACAAAAACAAACACTGAGAACTGAATTTACTCCTAACTCTGCCAGAATAACACTGTGCAATTTACATAATCCTTATATGAATCACTTTTCCTCTTCCATGGAATAGAGGTGTTGTGCTCAATAGTTTTTAGGTCCCTTTCATGTCTAACAATTGTCCTTGTGTATGTTGTGTACCTTTTTTAAAATCTTATGCAATTAAGACACATATGGATGAGCATAATGTTGCTGAGATTCTACATTCTGAAGGTGATTTTGATTATTTAAAATATGAAACATTAGAATGTACTTATGTTGCAAAAAAGAAAAAGAGGCTTTCTAAACATAATAGCTAGTTACCTTACATGTAGGCTTTTATGTGTCCTCAGAGTCATATCTACTCTCGATAGCTGCTGACAAAACAAGATTTTACTGCTGAAAGAGCAGCAGATCTAATATTGCTGCAAAAGAGCAGGCTGAATTTTATTTTGCCTTGGGTCATCAATAAAATTCTAGTCATGCTCTGATCCTACACTCTTTATTGTTCCCCATGACACATCACAGGTAAAAGAAAACTACTTTTTCAAGCATTTCAAAACTTTAAATGAAGAATTGGAAAACACCTAAAAGGTCATACATAAGTCTTAGAGAGCTTCAAAAGCATTATTCCTGATTTGGCAATCCATGTAAATGGCCATATTTGTTAGTATAGTTTGACTGCTATAATAAATGGACCCACATTTGTGTGTGTGTGTGTGTGTGTGTGTGTGTGTGTGTGTGTGTGTTACTAGGGATTGAATCCAGGGGCATTTTACCTCTGAGCTATACCCCCAGCCCTATTTTATTTTTTATTTTGAAACAGGGTCTCACTAAGTTGCAGAGGGCCTCGATAAATTGCAGAGACTAGCTGCAAACCTGTAATCCTCCTATATCAGCCTTCCAAATACTGGGATTACAGGCATGTGACACCACGCCCAGCACTTTCTATATCATTCATTGAAACCATTCTAATTGAACACAAGAGAAATTTCAAAGTCTCTAACTCTATTTTTGTTTGGCCATTGATTCATTTTTCACTTATTAAGAAAGGGTCCGGGACCCACATGTTCAATGGCTTGCAATGGTAGAAACTTGCTTTTCGTGCATGTAGTAGTCTTCTGTAGGTGAACATGCTAGCAGTGGAGGTTCCTTTTTGTGATCATTTAGGAGCCCATGTTGATGGAGCCCTGCCATCACTCAGGGTCTTCGGCAGATCAGGATCTTCCAATAGAATACACCATTTCCCTGGATGCGATATCCATATCCACTCCAGTAAGTCAGAAGGGGAAAAAGGATGGAGCAGTTTGCAAGAGACTTTGTGGGCCAGTCTTCAAATGGCTTCATCTAGAAGAAGAGAGAGAAATCTGAGAATCAGGAAATAAAGTTTAGTCTAATTCCAGACCTCAAGATTTTAACAACTCTTACATTGTCTTTTTTTTTTTTTTTGCGGTACCGGGGATTGAACCCAGGGGCGTTCTACCTCCGCGCTACACCCCCGGCCCTATTTTTTAT
>PVJS01046761.1:0-15688 GCA_004027185.1 Glis glis
GTGTATTTGTGTGTGATGTGTGTTATGTGTGTATTGTGTGTGTGTGGTGTGGTGTGTTATGTGTGTATTGTGTGTGTGGTGTGTTGTGTCTGTGTGGTGTGTGTGTGGTATGGTATCTTGTGTGTGTGTTTGGTGTGTGCTGTGTGCGTTGTGTATGTGGTGTGTGTGTGGTGTGGTATGTTATGTGTGTATTCTGTGTGTGTGTGTGTTTGGTGTGTGCTGTGTGCATTGTGTATGTGGTGTGTGTGTGTGATGGCCACAGGTGGCCCGAGTCATCATTGAGCCTGAAGATGTTCCCCAGTCCCAGGCTCCAGAGACCCCCGCGCGTTGGAGCAGCGCTGGAGCCGTCCTGGGGCCGTGTGGCGGGACAGTTTTCGCTGCTCTACTTCGTATCATCACTACTGTAAGAAGTGTGTGTGTGAGCAGGTGTTTCTCAGTCTGGTACCTGAAAAGCTGGTGGACTGGCAGAAATGGAGAAACGGGAAGAACAGTCTGTCATCAACCCCCGCCCTGGCCGGCGTCACAGGCTGCATCTGCAGGGACTGGGTGGGTGGGGGGTTGCCTGGGCAGGCCCCCGCCCCTCCCGACTCACAGAGGCCTTATGAGCAGACAGGCACCGAACTGTGCCCAGGAAATGTGCAACATAGTGTGTGCACGCACGTGTGTGGTTCTAGGGATTGAACCCAGGGGTGCTCTACCACTGAGCTGCACACCAGCCCTTCTTATGGTTTATTTATTTATTTATTTATTTATTTATTTATTTATTTATTTTTGCGGTACTGGGATTGAACCCAGGGGCATTATTCTGCCTCCGAGCTCCACCCCCAGCCCTATTTTTTATCCTTTATTTTGAAACAGGGTCTCACTAAGTTGCGGAGGGCCTCACTAAGTAGCTGAGGCTGGCTGCGAACCCAGATCCTCCAATCTCGGCTTCCCAAGTACTGGGATTACAAGCATGCGCCACCACGCCCGGCTTATTTTGAGACAGTGTCACTAAATTGCCCAGGCTGGCCTTGAATTCCGGGGCTCAAGCGATCCTCTTGCCTCAGTCTCTCCCACCCACCACCCCCTGTAGCTGGGATTACAGGCATGTGCCTCCTCGCCCAGGTGAAGCCGTGTATAGTCTTGAATGATAGTGGCAATCCCAGGTTAGGACAAAAACTAGCTTGACCATAAAAAAAATCCCCAGTACCACACACAAAAAAGAGTTCATCCAGGAGTATGGTGGGCAAGGCTAGAGTCCAGGCACACCGGCGCCCACGCTCATCCCCGTTCAGGCCAGTTTTGCTGAGCTATTTTCTTTTCTTTTTTTGAAGTACTGAGGATTGAACTAAGGGGCAGTCTACCTCTGAGCGACACCTCCAGTCCTATATTTTATTCTTTATTTTGAAACAGGGTCTCACTAAGTTGCGGAGGGCCTCACTAAGTAGCTGAGGCTGGCCGCGAACCCGGATCCTCCCGTATGATAAGTGTGCACCACCATGCCCAGCAAGTGTGCTTCTTTATAGTGGCCAGTTGCAGTGTCAGGAGCAGATGCTGTGGCTGCTGTAGCAATGGCTGCGAGCTTAAAACCATACGAACAGGCCAGGTGTGGAGGTGCCAGTGTTGGGAATACTGTAATCCCCGTACTTGGGAGGTAGAAACAGGAAGATCACAGGTTTGAGGCCAACCTCGAACTTAATGAGACCCTCAGCGTCTTGGTGAGACCCTGATTCAAAATAAAAAGAGCTGGGGGTGTACCTCAGAGGTAGAATGCCCCTGAGTTCAATCCCCAGCACCACACAGAGAAAGAGCCATGCTTTTATCTAAGGTGAGTGGCAGACGCCCGTCTCCAGGACAGTCCTCCCAGCAGCAGGGGGGAGTTAGTGGGAAGGGAACTCGGTGGGCTGGAGAGATGGTTGCTATGCCGGGAGGGGCTGCAAGTCTGGAGGGTAAACCAGCCAGCTCCCGGGGCCAGCCCGCCTCCGCCCACTGTGCAGAGCACGCCCAGGTGGTTGGGTGCCCCAGGTGCCTGGTTGCGTTGCCACACAGCATCTTCTGCTCCCAGTGGGAGCCCTGTGGGAATCTGACATCCCAGACCGAAAGGTACTGTCAGTGCTGGGCATGGTGGCACACTCCTGTAATCCTAGTGCTTGGGAGGCCAAGACAGGAGGATCCATCGAAGGTTCAAGTCCAGCCTCTGCAACTTAGCGACATCCTGTTTCAAAATAAAAAGGGCTGGGGGTATAGCTCAAAGGTAGAACACCCCTGGGTTGAATCCCCAGTACCCCCCACACACACACACGCACAGTGTAGGGCCACACTCCAGCCTCTGGCAGGGGCTGGAGTCCTGAGCCAGGGACAGGCTGGGCTGGGCAGCTGGGCCAGTGAGACCCCGAGTAAGCCAAGCAGTCCCACCGCCACCCACTCCATCGGGGACACCGTGACAGGCTGGCCAGGAAACTGAGACTCATGGGATGCCCAAATCCCATGAGAAAATGGATGTTAATGAGGGGAACGTGGCCTTCATACCAGAAAAGCTCCCTGTAAGGAAAAAAAAATTCAATGGGACAATTTGTTAAAAAACGAGTCACCTTATAAATTATTTATTAATTTACTTATTTTGTAGTATTGAGCATGGAGTCCCGGGCCTTGGACATGCTGCGTGGTGTTTTATGGCTGAGAGAGCCTAATGTCCCAGGAGGGACGCTGTCACCCAGCTCTGTCCACCTGGTGTGCAGGAACATGGGCCCGCCATCAAGAAAACCCCCAAATTCAGATTGTAATGTGAAATCTCTCAATTTTTAAGTAATGCTAATTATTATTATTGTTGTTGTTGTTGTTGTGTTGTGGTCCTCCTGTCTCAGCCTCCCAAGTACTGGGATTACAGGTGTGCAGGTTCGAGGCCAGCCTCAGCTACTTAGCGAGACCTTCAGCAACTTAACGAGACCCCGTTTCAAAATAAAAAAATTAAAAAAGGCTGGGGGTGTAGCTCAGAGGTAGAACACCCCTGAGTTCAATCCCCAGTATCACAAAAACAAAACAAAATGAACCCTTGGGATCTTGGGCAACTCCCTGCCCTCTTAAAGCTGTTTCCTCATCTGTAAACTGCAAGATAAACACCCAGAGGATTCACAGAGCAGGCAGGCCAGCCTCACTTCGGAGCGGGCACGGTCGCACAGGACTCGAGGGGCCCTGTGACACCCTCGGGGCCTGCAGAGCTCTTCCTGAAATGCCTGGCAGGGGACGCCCTCCCGCGGGGTTGGCAGAAAAGTACAGACAGGTCAGGGGTCAAGGCCAGGTCTGGTGTTTGAGCAAATTAGCTGCTGCCCTCTATCTCAATCTCCTCCTCGTAAAATGAGGGTAATAAAGGGTTGTCAGTTTTCAGGTCAGGAATGTAGGGCACCCCGCCCGCTGCTGACGCCCTGTACATTACTCATACTACCATCTTGAGTCCAGGGGCCTGGCGAGGAAGCTCGCTGGGCCAGGCTCCTCGGAGCCTCCCGCAGCTCCCTGTCCCGGGCAGGGCTCTGCAGCGGGACAGACTGGAGGGGGAACCCTGGGCCTTTGGGGTTGGGGAAGTGAAGGGGAAAAAGGGGGCCCTGAAGGGACCTGGAGGCCAGCCCAGGACAGAGCCTCCACTTCCTCCAGCAGGACTCCCCTTCTGCCTGCCAGAGCAGACCCCCTGTCCTGGAGCAGAGACAGCAGCACCCCAAAACCCTCTGGGCCTCCCAGAGCAGAGGCGGCCCTGCTCACCTGCCTGTGTGTCCGGGTGAGGATTCCTCAGCATGGTGTGGAGAGGAGGAAGACAGGAAGACAGCCTGTGGCGTCTTGCTTAACCTTGGGAGGCAGCCAGGGGAGGCTGGGGGGGCCCTGAACGCTCAAGTGCTGGGATCACAGGCTGACGCCTCCCCCTCCCCTCCCCTCCCCTCCCCCTCCTTTTCTTCTCTTTTCTTTCTCTTCTCTCCAACTTGTATGCCAGGGTGTAGGATGTCAACAGAAGCCTGGCCCAGGGTCTGCACCTTCCTGCCCCATTCCTTTCCTTAGCTCTCAGTCTCTTTTCAGTGTAGTACAGTGGTTAAGTGTATAATAGCTGGAACTAGACTGCCTGGGTTCAAACCCTGCTTCTGTCTCTTAGAAGCTGTGTGGCCTTGGGCAAGTAACTCGGTATCTCTGAGTTTGGGTTTCCTTATATGTACTGGGAATAATATTGTGAGTGTGTATACCTGGTATTTTATATTTATATTGTAAAGTTAATATTGCAAAGTGCTTACAAAACAGAGTATGATACTTTGTTTTTGTTTTTGGTACTGGGGATTGAACCCTGGGGCATTCTACCTCCGAGGTACACCCCCAGCCCTTTCTGTTTTGAAACAGGGGCTTGCTAAGTTGCTGAGGCTGACCTTGAACCTGGGATCCTTCTGTCTCAGCCTCCCAAGAACTGGGATTACAGGTGTGTGCCACCATGCCTGGCTAGATTAAGTCTTTTTAAATTTATCAAAGACAGACAGTATAAGGGATGAGATTTCATATACATTCAGAATTCTCTAAGTCAAAAATATCAAAGCAGCCGGGTTTGGTGGCACACACCTATAATCTCAGTTCTTGGGAGGCTAAGACTGAAGGATCGCAGGTTTGACGTCAGTTTCAGCAATTTAGTGACACCCTCAGCAATTTAGCGAGACCCTGTTTCAAAATATAAAATATAAAGGGCTGGAGGTATGACATGGAGGTAGAATGCCCTGGGTTTAAACTCCAGTACCAAAAAAAAAGTCAAAGCAATAAAAGAGGAACAATAAACTAGAAAATATTTTAATACATATGAAAAAGGATTAAGATATTATTGAATAATGCTAGGTGTGGTGGCACATGTCTGTAATTCCAGTACTTGGGAGGCTGAGACAGGAGGATTACGCGTTGGAGGCCAGCCTGGGCAACTTAAGGAGACCCTGTTCTTTGTTTCAAAACAAAAAAATAAAAAAGGCTGAGGGTATAGTTCTGTCGTAGAGCAACTCTGGGTTCAATCCCCAGTACCGCACACAAAAAGGGTGTTATTGTTTGTACAAGAATTATAATAATTAGAAAAAATTAACCCACTAAAATCAGCAAAGGATATGGCTCAATCACAGAAGAAGAAAAAGAAAAAAGACCAGTTAAACACATGAAAAAATATTCAACCTCATTAATAATAAAAGAAATGCATGTTAAAACAATATATTTCTATTGGGAAAATGTTTAATAACAATACTCTAAGCCTGGCGTGGTGGCGCACGCTTGTAATCCCAGTACTTGGGAGGCTGAGACAGGAGGATCCGGGTTTGCAGCCAGCCTCAGCTACTTAGTGAGGCCCTCCGCAACTTAGTGAGACCCTGTTTCAAAATAAAGAATAAAAATAGGGCTGGGGGTGTAGCTCAGAGGTAGAATGCCCCTGGGTTCGATCCCCAGTTCTGGAAAAAAAATAATATGCTAATGAGGTTTTTGCCAATGAAGATAGAAATTGGTACAATTTGGCGTTATGTACTAAAAGCCGTTGAGCAAGCGACTCCACTTCCAACAGAGCACCTTGAGGAAATTATTACAGATACTCAAAGGTTCTTTTTTTTTTTTTTTTTTTTCGGTACCGGGGATTGAACGCAGGGGCGTTCTACCTTCGCGCTACACCCCCGGCCCTATTTTTTATACTTTATTTTGAAACCGGGTCTCACAAAGTTGCGGAGGGCCTCACTAAGTAGCTGAGGCTGGCCGCGAACCTGCGATCCTCCTGTCTTAGCTTCTCAAGTACTGGGATGACAAGCATACACACCTACACCCGGCTCTAATTACATATTTTAAAGGGAAAAGGCAGGTTATAATACAATATACACCCATTGAGCTCACTTCAATATGTGTGTACAGCCGGGCGTGGTGGCGCACGCTTGTAATCCCAGTACTTAGGAGGCAGAGACCGAAGGATCCGGGTTCACAGCCAGCCTCAACTACTTAGTGAGGCCCTCCGCAACTTCGTGAGACCTGGTTTCAAAATAAAGTATAAAAAATAGGGCCGGGGGTGTAGCTCGGAGGTAGAATGCCCCTGCGTTCAATCCCTGGTACCGCAAAAAAAAAAAATGTGTGTACATGTATGTGTGTTTTCATAGAATTAATTCTGGAGAAATATACAAACACATATACAAACTCTTACAGGTGATTTGTGATTTTTTTTTTTTTGCGGTACCGGGGATTGAACGCAGGGGTGTTCTACCTCTGCACTACGCCCCCGGCCCTATTTTTTTTATACTTTATTTTGAAACTGGGTCTCACGAAGTTGCGGAGGGCCTCACTAAGTAGAGAGAGAGAGAGAGAGACAGGGAAAGAGAGAGAGAGAGAGAGCTGAGAGAGAGAGAGAGAGCTGAGAGAGAGAGAGAGAGAGACAGGGAAAGAGAGAGAGCGAGAGAGCTGAGGCTGGCTGCGAACCCGGATCCTCCGGTCTCAGCCTCCCAAAGTACTGGGATTACAAGCCTGCGCCACCACGCCCGGCGATTTGTGATTTTTCTACTCCACACTTTTCATATTTTTTCAATTAGGAAAATCGTGCCACACCCCCACTTTTTTTATTCTGGTCCTGGAATCGAACCTGGGGCGTCGCTCATGGGAAGCACACACTCTACCACCGAGCTCTGCTCCCAGCCCTACGCCACTTTCAAAAAATTCCCTTTGCTCCCACTAGAATCGGAATCCCTCTTCCCCTGCCAGTTAACCGCGCTCATGGCCGTGGGCTAGTGCCAGTCCCCGGCCACCCTCCTCCACACTCAGCAAACACTGTCACCTTCCGGAAGTCCTAGGATGAAAATCGGCATGTAGTGCTGGGTCAACCTGCAGGAGAAGGAGAAGTTCTGGAGCCGACCAGGCTGTGTCCTCTGCAACCGGGGCCTGGGCCGCCATCCAGGATGTCCTGGGCCCCCAGGTTTGAGGACAGGCCTCCCCAGGCCCCACAGATCTTAGCAGGGACAGTGAAGCCTCAGCCTCAGGATTGCTGCTACCAAGGCTGGAGCCAGGAGGCAGAGCCCAAGGACCCAGCCACCCAGGCCTTGAGACTAGAGAACTTAAATCCAGATGTAGTAGCATGCAGTTTATTTTAAAAAGTATAGCCAGGTGTGGTGGTGCATGCCCGTAATCCCAGTACTCAGGAGGCTGAGACAGGAGGATCTCAGCTCAGCTACTTAGTGAGACCCTCAGCAACTTAGTGAGACCCTCAGCAACTTAGTAAGACCCTCAGCAACTTAGTGAGATCTATTTCACAATAAATAAAAAGGGCTGGGAGCCGGGCGTGGTGGTACACGCTTGTAATCCCAGTACTTGGGAGGCTGAGACCAGAGGATCGGGTTCGCAGCCAGCCTCAGCTACTTAGTGAGGCCCTCCACAACTTAGTGAGACCCTGTTTCAAAGTAAAGAATAAAAAATCGGGCTGGGTGTAGCTCAGAGATAAAATGCCCCTGGGTTCAATCCCAGTACTGCAAAAAAAAAAAAGGGGGGGTGTAGCTCAGAGCTAGAATACTCCTAGGTTCAATTCTCAGTAAATATACATACATATATATATATATATGTATCTTATCAAGAAATAGGCAAATGAGAGTATGTAAGATCAAATGAACAATGCATCCCCGTGAGAGGGCATTTCTAAATTTAGTAAGAAACTCCATAATGCTTCAGAAAATGTCTCAGTCGCCGGGCGTGGTGGCGCACGCTTGTAATCCCAGTACTTTGGAGGCTGAGACCGGAGGATCCGGGTTCACAGCCAGCCTCAGCTACTTAGCGAGGCCCTCCGCAACTCAGTGAGACCCGGTTTCAAAATAAAGAATAAAAAATAACGCTGGGGGTGTAGCCTGGAGGTAGAATGCCCCTGGGTTCAATCCCCGGTACCGCAAAATAAAAAGAGAAAGAAAATGTCTCCGTTGCCTTTCTCCTTTTTTGGAATAATGGGGTAGGGCACACTTCATTTTTTCAAAAGCACCTACAAAGTTCCGACTGTGTGCCCAGACGCAAATGCAAACAAGATTACAAATCCTGTGCGATTTCTCCCTTTTCTCCTCAGTTAAAATGGGCCGTGTCTGCCCCCTGCTGGTCAAAGCTGGAGCAGCATGCTCTGCAGGACAATCCCTAAAGCAAACTCTAGAACCACCCACCGGGGCTGCTGCCATCCGTGGCCCAGAGACAGGCACAGGGCCAGGGGGTGGGCGTCTATAGGGCTTCCGTCCCCTGCCCGGGATCCCCAGGACCCCTGGGGCGTGGGCAAGCCAGGGCTCCCCAGCAGGAGCACACACACGTGGACATGGCCGGGTCCTGCCTGGAGAGCCGCAGGAGGGTGTGCGGGGTACCAGGAAGAGCGCCCAGTGGGGATGGCAGTAGAGCAGAAGGAGGGTGCCCCCCACAGCATCACCCCCACATGCTTCTGATTGGGACCACCAACTTGGGGTCAAGCTGTCCCCTGGACACTGGGCCCCACAGGGATCAGTAGGTGCCTCCGCGGAGGGCTGGTGACTCTTCTATGCAGCTATTTCCTGACCACTAGCTCTGCGCCAAACGCTGTTCAGCATCATCTCCACTGTTCTTCTTTTAATTAACGAATTAGTAACTAGTTAATTAGTTTTGGTACTGGGGATTGAACCCAGGAGCATTCTACCTGCGAGCTACACCCCCAGCCCTATTTTTTATTCTTTATTTTGAAACAGGGTCTCACTAAGTTGCCGAGGGTCTCACTAAGTAGCTGAGGCTGGCCGCGAACCCAGATCCTCTGGTCTCAGTCTCCCAAGTACTGGAATTACAAGCATGCGCCACCACGCCCGACTATTTTTTATTTATTTTGTTTGTTTTGGTACTGGGGATTGAACCCAGGGACATTCTACCTCCAAGCTACACCCCCAGCCCTGTTTTATTTTTTATTTGGAAACAGGGTCTCGCTAGGTTAATGAGAGTCTCACTACTTGCTGAGGCTGTCCTCGAACCTGCGATCCTCCTGTCTCAGCCTCCCAAGTACTGGAATTACAAGCATGTGCCAGCACACCCAGCTAAAGCTTCATTTTTAAATTTATTTATTTATTTATTTATTTGTTTATTTATTTATTTTGTGGTACTGGGGATTGAACCCAGGGGCATTCTACCTCCGAGCTATACCCCCAGCCCTATTTTTTATTCTTTATTTTGAAACAGGGTCTCACTGAGTTGCGGAGGGCCTCACTAAGTAGATGAGGCTGGCTGCGAACCCGGATCCTCTGGTCTCAGCCTCCCAAGTACTGGGATTACAAGTGTGTGCCACCACGCCTGGCTATTTTTAAATTTAAAACAGGGTCTTGATAAGTTGCTGAGGGTCTTGCTAAGTTCCTAGGCTGGCCTTAAACCTGCGATCCTTCTGTCTCAGCCTCTCGAGTCCTGAGATGACAGGTGTGCGCCACCTTGCACTGGCCTGGAACCTGCAATCCTCCTGCCCTAGTCTCCAGAGTACTGCGATTACAGGCAGGCATGCACCACCACGCCCGGTGCCCACCTCCCCTTTCAGCACTACATCTGAACCTAGAGTCGGGTTTTTGTTGTTGTTGTACTGGGAATTGAATCCAGGGGCATCAGCCGGGCGTGGTGGCGCACGCTTGTAATCCCAGTACTTTGGGAGGCAGAGACCGGAGGATCCGGGTTTGTGGCCAGCCTCAGCGCTCGCTCTCTCTCTCGCTCTCTCTCTCTCTCTCTCTCTCTCTCTCTCTCTCAGTGAGGCCCTCTGCAACTTCGTGAGACCCGGTTTCAAAATAAAGTATAAAAATATAGGGCCAGGGGTGTAGCGCGGAGGTAGAACGCCCCTGGGTTCAATCCCCGGTACCGCAAAAACAAAACAAAAAACAAAAAGAAAAGAATCCAGGGGCATTCTTCCTCTGAGCTACACCCTCAATCCTATTTTATTTTGAAACAGGGTCTCACTGAGTTGCAGAGGGCCTCACTAAGTTGCTGAGGCTGGCTGTGAACCCGCCATCCTCCTGTCTCAGCCTCCCAAGTACTGGGATTAACAGGCATGCTCCACCATGTCAGGCTCAGAGTCTGCTTTAATAAGAGCAGCTAGCTCTCCCACCACTACGGAGATGGAAGACATTTAACGCAAATGACCCACGGCCTGTTTGGCACCCTTGGGGGTCAGAGCTGATTGGGGTATTGCAGCGCAGGACATGGGTGGCTCATCTTCCCAAGGGCTCAGCCTCAGCTAAGCGTCTTCAAAATCCATTTCACAATCCTCTGGATGCTTATGCTGGAAGCTACTGTCTTCACAGGAAAACTCTTCTGTCTTACAGAACTTTCGGAATTTCAAAATCCAGACCTGGCCGGGCATGGCGGCTCCTGCCTGTCATCCCAGTACTTGGGAGGCTGAGACAGGAAGATCACAGGTTCAAAACCAACCTCTGCAACTTAGCAAGACCTGTTTCAAAAGAAAAAATAAAATTGAGCTGGGAGGGTAGCTTGGAAGTAGAATGCCCCTGGGTTCAATCCCTAGTACAGGAAGGAAGGAAGGAAGGAAGGAAGGAAGGAAGGAAGGAAGGAAAGAAGGAAGGAAAATAATTAGATTTTTTTTCTATCAAAGGAATAGCTTGACTTGGGCTCCATGTTGTAAAACTGCCATTTGTGAGCCGGGCGTGATGGTGCATGCTTGTAATCCCAGTACTTGGGAGGCTGAGACAGGAGAATCGCAGGTTCTCGGCCAGCCTCAGCAATTTGTGAGGTCCTCCGCAACTTAGTGAGACCCTGTTTCCAAATAAAGAATAAAAAATAGGGCTAGGGGTGTAGTTCGGAGGTAGAATGCCCCTGGGTTCAATCCCCAGTTCTGCAAAAAAAATAAATCAATCAAAAACCTGCCTTTTGTGTGCTTGTATTTTTTGTAGATAGCATTTCCTAGAAACTGTGAGTGCCAGCCGGAATCCCCTCCAGCCAATGGCGTAAAGATTGTGAGACTGTGTTCCCACCAATAGGAGCTCAGCACAGAAGCTCACGCTGAAAATAAAAGGCCCAGCAAGTTTCCTCCATGTTATTCTTTTTTTGGGGGGGGTACCGGGGATTGAACGCAGGGGCGTTCTACCTCCGCGCTACACCCCCGGCCCTATTTTTTATACTTTATTTTGAAACCGGGTCTCACGAAGTTGCGGAGGCCTCACTAGGTAGAGAGAGAGAGAGAGAGAGAGACAGGGAGAGAGAGAGAGAGAGAGATGAGGCTGGCCTCGAACCCGGATCCTCCGGTCTCCGCCTCCCAAAGTACTGGGATTACAAGCGTGCGCCACCACTCCCGGCTCCATGTTATTCTTGTACACCTGACCTTACTGGTGGCAGGATCCCTTTTTGGAAAAAGTAAACTTCGCCTTGCAAAAGCTGCTTTGAAATACAGGTTTTTTTTTTTAAACGATGTCATCAAAATTTACTTCTAGGAAGGAAGGAAGGAAGGAAGGAAGGAAGGAAGGAAAGAAGAGAAGGAAAGGAAGGAGAAAAGGAAGGAAGGAAGGAAGGAAGGAAGGAAGGAAGAAAAGGAAGGAAGGAAAGAAGAAAAGGAAGGAAGGAAAGAAGGAAAGAAGAGAAGGAAAGGAAAGAGAAAAGCCTAGTTCCGGGTGGGTTTGACCCTAGTTAGGAGCAGGGACTTTGGGCTGCAGTGCCGGGGCTGCTGTAGGAGTGGCTTTCCTGAGGTGGAGGTCGCAGGCTCTCTAGGCCTCTGAAGTCTCCCAGGTGACAGCTTTCAAGTGGCCGGCCCCCCTCTTTTTTCCAATGCACACTCCACGTGTACCAGGCGATCCGGCTGGGGCGGCCGTGCGCTCGTCTGCAGGCTCAACCTCCAGGTTTGCTTTTCTGGGATTCAGCCCATGGAAGCCGAAATGGGGGTGTTGGAGCAGATTCGAAGGCAGCCCCCGAGCATCCTCCTGTGACGAGGTAAGCGCGCTGACATTTCAGCCTCTGCCTTGTCTCCAAGTTGCCCGATGCTGGGGGGTAAGCACACCACCCCGCAGTCCCCGTGCTCGTGGTCTCAGATACCACATGTCGGGGACCGGTCAGCAGCTCACCTCTTGCTAACGGGGCTCATGACTCCTAGAATGTGGATGCCAGCTCCCGTGACGTCTGCAGCCTGTCCCTTCCCGAGGCCTCTCATTTCCCTCGGGACACGTGACCTGTGATTTCCTCCCCATGCCAGTTTCTGCGTCAGTCTTGACTCTGATGGAAATGGTAGAAACTAGCTGGTGAGGCCGGGCGTGGTGGCTCACACTTGAAATCCCAGGACTTGGGAGACTGAGACAGGAGGATCTCAGGTTCAAAGCCAGCCTCAGCAACTTAGTGAGACCGTCAGCAACCTAGTGAGACCCTGTTTCAAAATGAGAAATAAGCTGGGTGTGGTGGCGTACGATTGTAATCCCAGTACTTTGGGAGGCGGAGACCGGAGGATCCGGGTTCGCAGCCAGCCTCAGCTCTCTCTCTCTCTCTCTACCTAGTGAGGCCCTCTGCAACTTCGTGAGACCCTGTTTCAAAATAAAAAATAAAATAGGATTGGGGGTGGAGCTCAGAGGTAGAATGACCCTGGGTTCCATCCCCAGTACTACAAAACAAACAAACAAAAAACTTGGTGTCTTAAAACAACTATTATTCATATCATGACTCCGGGGGCGGCTGGGTGGTTCTCCTCTGCCTGTTCTGGCCGTATCTGTAGTTACCTGAGGTTCACCTGGCCTGGACCATTCTTGAAGTTCACTCACAGGTGACAGGGTGCCTGCTGCCAGCCAGATGCCCAGCTAAGTTGTCACACAGAACACTTCTATCTCTTCATGGGGCCTCTCTATGTGGCTTGGGCTTCTGAGCAAGGAACTGGGTCAGAAGACAGAACATTCACTGGGTGCCGTTGGCACAGGCCAGTAATCCCAGGACTTGGGAGGCTTAGACAGGAGGATCGTAGGTTTGAGGCTAGCCTCAGCAACTTAGTGAGGCCTTCTGCAACGGAGCGAGACCCTGTTCAAAATAAAAAAAAAATAAAAAGGGCTGTAGCTCGGAGATAGAACACCCTTGGGTTCAAGCCCCAGTACCAAAAATAAAAAAAAAGACAAGACATTCCAGGGTACAAACGGTAGGTGTATATATATATCAAGACTCAGCCTGGGAAGTCACCCACGCCCTGTGCTAGTCACTGAGCTCCCCCGGGCTTAACAGGGCAGGGATAGCCCCCACTTCTCCATGGGAGGAGTGACTGAGGATCTGCAGGCTCTTCAATCCACCACACGCTCCCTTCATTCTATGCCTTTCTTCCTTCCTTGTTCTCTCGTCTCCTTTCCTGTATAACCTGCTGCTCCCACCCTGTCCCTGAGCGAGGACAGAGCAGATAGGGACTCCTAAACTCAGCGGTGAGGGGACTTGGGCCGGCCCAGGACCCTCCCTCACAGGGAAGAAAGACTCTGTGTCAGGCCAACACAGTGGTGCATGCCTGTACTGGTGCTACTTGGGAGGCCGAGGCAAGAGGATCTCATGTTCGAGGCCAGTGCATGGCAACTTAGTGAGACCTTATCTCAAAATAAAAAGGACAGGGGATGTAGCTCATTGGTAGAGTGCCCCTGGGTTCAATCTCCCCCCCCCAACACACAAAAGAAGAAAGAAAGAAAAATAAAGTACCTCTTGGGAGCCAGGCACAGTGGTGCATGTCTGTAATCCCAGTACTTGGGAGGCAGAGGCAGGAGGATCACAGGTTCTAGACCAGCCTTAGCAATTTAGCGAGGCTCTCAGCAACTTAGTGAAATAAAAATATTTAAAAAAAAATAGGGTTGGTGGTGTAGCTTGGAGGCAGAACACCCCTGGCTTCAATTCCCATTACCCCCCCAAACCAAAAACAAACCAAACAAACTCTTGGCCCTTCTCTTCTGTTTCAGGGACAAACATTCAAACCACAGTGGATGGTAAATAGATATTCTCAGCTTGCTGGCTCTGCTCAGTTGGCCACAGTGTCCTGCATTGCTATATTGTGACCCTCAGAAAATAGAGCAGAAAAATGTGCAGCGATCAACTCGTGATGTCTGCCAGGGTGTGGAAAGAAGGAGTAATAGTATGTGCACTGTGTAGTGCGGCGATCAACTCGTGATGTCTGCCAGGGTATAGGATGGTGGAGTAATAGTACATGCGCTGTGTAGTGTGGCAATCAACTCGTGATGTCTGCCAGGGTGTGGGACAGTGGAGTAATAGTATGTGTGCTGTATAGTGGCCTCTCTGACATACATTGCAGGCTTAAGAACAGAAACAGGAAGAAAACATTTGTTCTTTCTGTGTAGCAACTGTTGGCCTAAACAAGAACTCGGTGTTGGGATGCTCAAGAAGGCCTGGCTGTCCTCCTGCCAGGGTATCTCTGCTAGGCCTGGGTCTTCTCTGGTTTCACCCTATGCTTTCCCAAGATAGGGAAGGTGTTACTCCAGTTTCTCCCAGTTTCCAGCTTCTGTCGGGCATACTAGCTCTGGGAAACCGAGTTTTCTTTCTGAAGCTAAACAGTTACCAGCACAAACATTTATTTCTCAGAAGGCCACAGGAGGACTCGTGAGATCATACCTGGCTCCGGCTCAAAGGGAGGATGTTCTGTGAATGCAGCACCCTGGGACCGGGCCTGGGCGGCGTTCCCAGGAGGGGACAGGCAGTCACTTGGGAAGCTTGGCACCTGCTCGCCACCATTGTCATGTGAGGGAACAAAGGCTGTGAGTTTTCTTCCATCCGGCCACTTAGAAGCTAGCTTGGGACAGAGAGAAGGAGACATCTTCTCCTCACCTGCCCCTTCTCCCTCCCCAAGCCAAGGTGCCTTCTGTTCTGCTAAAAGGCTGAGGCCTTGTGTGCAGTATTGGGAAAAGCCTAGAAAGAGCTTCCAGATCATTCTAAACCTCCCAGAGTCAGGGTCTGGTGCATTAGAGGGCTGCCATCAGGGGAGAGAACTTCAGTGCCAGGCGGGGAGACTGAGGCAGAGGGCCCAGGCTGCCGTGAGTGTGCATGGAAGCCGAGCATCCAGAGTACAGTGCTTCCCCCAGGCGGTTCAGATACTGGATCTCAGGGGCAGAGCATAGAGGGACCTGGCGACAACCAGTGGCCGCCTGCCCCAAGAGCGCAGGCTCTGGGCCGAGCAGCTGCTTTGCGTGTGGCAGCCTTTCTTGCCCAGACAATTTCTGTTGCCTTCAGGAAATAAGCAGCTTAGGCCAAACCCAGATGGTGTTTTCCAAATTTCCTGTAAACAAAGGAAAATTGCAGCTTATATAACATCCTTGGCTGGGGTGTTTGCTTTGCCTGGCATGGCCGGGCAGAGGGAGGAGCTCAGAGAGCTGCCTGTCCAGCCAGGATCTGGCTGGCAGGAGGGCCTGGCTTGTCCCAAACCCACGGCTGAGCCACCCACCCTCTGCAGGGACATTCTTTCTCAACCTTATGCAAACTTTCTTGTGTGTGTGTGTGTGTGTGTGTGTGTGTGTGTGTGTGTATGTTTGTGTGTGTGTGTAGTACTGCAGATTGAATACAAAGGCATTCTACCTCTGAGCTACACCCTGAGCCCTCTTTGTTTTTTATTTTTATTTATTTTATTTTATTTTATTTTATTTTATTTGTGATACCAGGGATTGAACCCAGGGGCATTCTACCTCCGGCCCTAATTTTTTTATACTTTATTTTGAAACAGGGTCTCACGAAGTTGCGGAGGGCCTCACTAAGTAGCTGAGGCTGGCCG